>JAUMTR010000019.1:18110900-18135557 GCA_032270685.1 Microctenopoma stevenorrisi | reverse complement strand
GTTCCCAGTCAGGATGCTCTCTGTGGTGCAGGTGTAGAAATTCCTCAGCACCCTGGGGGGCAGTCTGAAGTCTCTCACGCGCCGGAGGTGGTAGAGACGCTACCGAACCTTTTTCACCACGGTGTTGATGTGACAGGACCATGAGAGGTCCTGCGTGAATTATAAGTCAATTATGCACTCTAATCACTTTACATCCACATAAATGCCAGGAATATGGGGTTATGTTTGACTCAAAGTTAACATTTGACAAACTTATTAGCACTGTGGTTAAGTCGTGTGTTTTCCAGTTACCACCAGTCCTCTCTTTGAGAAATCTGAAATCTCTCACCACAGCTCTTATTTTCTCCAGGCTCGATTACTGTATTCTCTCTCCTTTGGTGTCTCCCAGTCTGCTCTGACACGACAGCAGCTGGTCCAAAATGTGGCGGCCAGACTCATAACCGGAACAAAGTAAAGAGACAACGTCCCCCCTGTCCTAATGACGCTGCACTGGCTCGCATTGAGTATAAGATTCTTTTACTTTCTTCTCTTTTTACTAAATCTCAAAAAATGTTTTATCAAATAGCTACTGGACTTGTTAGGTTTCTTGACGACGTTTCGCCCTTCATTCCAGAGGGCTTTCTCAAGTCTGACTGACTGGTGTGAGCAGCAGGTTTATAAACCCTGTGGAACCCTCGGGTTGGTGATTGGTGGTCACCTGTGGATTGTCCTCCCCTCTGGCTTTCACATATGTTAATGTGACCACCT
The DNA here is from genome assembly GCA_032270685.1 of Microctenopoma stevenorrisi. Lineage (NCBI taxonomy): Eukaryota > Metazoa > Chordata > Actinopteri > Anabantiformes > Anabantidae > Microctenopoma > Microctenopoma stevenorrisi. Next base: position 18,134,810 of record JAUMTR010000019.1, on the reverse strand, counting down.
GGGCCAGAGTGTGAACTACTGTTAAACTTCCTGGGTATAATCTATATTAGCATTGTTAGTGGGTGATAGATTGTACCTGAGGCCACCACCCCTGTTTAACGAGGGTCGTTCAGTCTTGCAGTAAACTGCTTCTTTTACACCTTGTTTAAACCAATCAGCTTCAGTTGTCTAGGATCCTGACTTCTGGTCTAGTGGTCTAGGAGCCTAACAAGTCCAGTTGCTATTGGATAAACCTCTTTTGAGATAACCATGACCTGGATGACTGAGAACCTTCACAGATATGTTTTTAAATCTCTTAAAGGCTTAGCACCAGACTACATTTTAGAACTCATAGGCCCCTATATTACACCAAGAAACCTTAGATCTAATAATCAATTGCTTTTAACTGTTCCCCCAACAAACCAAAGGGCGACTGAGCTTTTGCTGTAGCAGCTCCTAAACTTTGGAATAGTCTCCCTTTTTCAATTTAAGGCTCCGCTTCCTTATACATCTTTAAGGTCAAATTAAAAACTTACTTATTTTCACTTGCTTTTGGGTGTCAACTTTACAAATTCATTTTTAAGGCGGCAAATATAAAATTTTATTTTCACAAGTACAACCTCATTCGTTGAGTATGCACACAAACTCTCCGTGGAGTAAAATGCTCTACAACAGAATAAAATATGTATTATATTTGCATTCAGTCTATATTCTTCATTTCTCCACTGGTCATGAGGACAGTCGGCAGGGGTCTCTAAAGGATTAATTATAAACTCTGTAACAAAACAATTTAACGAAAACCTGTCAATCTGTCTGCCATGTTCCTGGCTCACTGCTCATCTCTTCCTCATTAGAACACCACAAGTTAACACGAAAGAGCAGAACTGACATGTTAAATCCATATTTTTGCCACACTCATGTTGAAACGCATTCACGGCGTAGTTGGCCACAGTCTGACGTATTGATGTGTGACGGTGAATGTGAATGTGCCACAGTCTTACACACAGTCTTACACACAGTCATTGCTGTCACTGCAGCCTTGAGGAGTCGTGCAGTCATGAGGCTTCCTCATTGACATTCGCTGGAAACATTTATGGCAGCAAACTTTTGCTCAATAGCTTAACAGCAACAAACTCATGAATTCAACATGGGTTTTACAGAACGGGCCAGACACTGTTATTTTGTCTCTGTGATATTATCGAGAGTCTTTAGTGTGCTGTTTGGGAGAACCAGACATAAAGTTAGGCTACAGGAGTATTGATGTCTCACAACAGTGTCTGGCACATCTCCATTTAACTCTAAACTCTTTTGGATGTGTCGACTGAGCGTCTCTTTCTGTCTTTAGCTACAGTTCTAGACACCCCCCCCCAAACTCACAGGCTGGTGCTGGATGCAACATGAAGTATGAGGAGTAGAAGATATTTCTATCATGATACATTCACAGAAACCCCTTCTGAATGTTTTGCTTTTCATTCTATCTTCTCTCTTGTGTGCTTTGCTCTGTTTAATTGGGATTCCTATTGGAAACCCAGTCTCCAAAAATGATGCTGTTGAGCAATTAATTGAACTTCAATCACAAATAAATTACTGCTGGAAAAATAACTGCACTCAGCATGTACTCTGAACATAGTGAGAGAATTACTAACACACAAAAAGACACTATATGACACTAAATACCACATCGTATACACTAGAAGACTCCTCTGCTTAAAGCTCAGTTTTTTACCTCCATGTTTTTCTAACAAACCCTATTTTTATCCCCTTATACTGAAACCATTTTCCATATAAGAGAGTAAAGAAAGCCCCTGTCAGAGGAAAGACACAGGCACCGTGTTCAAAAGTAAGTGCTGCAGGTGGGATCTGGGAGCTCTGAGCCGTGAGTAGAAGCTGACAGAGAGGAACAGAAAAGCTTGTCTTTCCTTTCTCCTCAGTCCCTGCTGCTTTGTGCAACTAAGGACAGAAGAAACAAACATGATGCTACAAAAGCAGGTTAACAAGGAGCAAACAGTCAGTGGGGTTGACACCACTGAGCATGCTCAGAGAAGTTAATTATTGAATGCTGGTGAAATGGCATCGTCCAATAGACCGTTGATTCTCTTGAAGCAGTGTTATAGGACTGTTCTGCTAGCAACATGTGATTGTAGTAGATTATCTGTGACGTGTCTTCCTAACCCTACCTTGACACGGTGAGTTGCAGCTCAAGGAAAGCATCCCTTTAGAGAGGCATCATACTATTCAGAATTAAAAAGTAGCAGGAGCCGTACCCAGTCTCTTATGAGTTTTTCCTCCCTGACCGTGATCCCTTGCTCCCTTCCCTGTGCTCTGTATTGCTGAGGAGACAAAGAAAAAGCTTGACCTTTTTTGAGGACTGGGAAAAATTGGGCTGTCTTGGAGTATGAGCTGACCTTTTATCCTGAGCTCTCCTGTTTAGATCTCATGCCTCTGAGTTCCCCTTAACGTATTTTGGTGACTCATTCAGCAACAACTGAGAGATGTTGCTGCTGAGTGGGTATGTGAAATGGGGAGTGATGATGGGGCTCCCAGATGGACACCACCAATCTTTAATTACTCCCTAGGAGGGATAACCTAACTCCTTTGTGGGTGTGATAGTGAGTGGGTATGTGTGTGCTTGATTAAATGAGAGTCACGGGAGTAGGGAGCTGGATGTTCTCTTTCTCTGTGAACAAGATTTTCTGACTTTCCTAAACAGGCAAATGTCCCTTGATAAAGGAAATGGACTCTGTTTTGTCATGATTCATTGCTGGTGGCTAAAACATGCTGTACAGCTCCATAAAACTGAAGAGAGCAGACTGAGATGACGGCTGTGTGTAGTTTCATCATTATTTCATACGCTGTCTTTATCAAATATTGCTTATGGTGATAACAACATAAGCCAATTAGTTTTTAGCGTCAATGTCTGGGACACAATGTAAAAATTGGCAGCTAGACACTTACAGACAGCCTGCTACTAACCACGGTACATATACTGATGTGCAAGCAGACCAGCCACCAAGACATTCCCTACCTTCCCTATTCCCACTTAAAGGGCTGCAACAGAAGAGTGTTTCTTTCCTGATTCAATTCTGGTGCTTTGTCAGGTTAAGGCACTACTCAGAGTGGAGCATAATGTTCGTCAGAATAAGCAGTAAAGATCCAGATTGCACTCACAGTTCAAATCTAACATTTAATATTGCTGCCATTGTGGTTTCAGCCAGTTCTTCTGTGACTACTTTAAATTAATTCATTATGGCTTAATTATGAAAATGAGAAAAACATCACAGCAAAAAAATCAAAGGATTTGTTCACCAATCACCTCCCTGTCCACAGTCCATCTGCTGAGACGTCTCTTTTTTTACTCTCTTGTTTTCATGCTTATCGGAGCCAGAGATAAATCTGCCTGCTCGCAGTAAAGAGTTTCTCTGTTTCCAAGGGTCATTTCTAATCTTGTATGATGTGCTGAATCACAAGGGTATACTAAGGACGCAACAATAAGTCACGTCCAGTTACAGCAGAAGCACAGGTTGATAAAATATGTATTAGGCTCTTTAAGCACTGACATCTTGGCTACAGTGTTTGAAGTTCTTCTGCTTGCTTTACATCCAATCCGCATTATAAATACTTGGTTTTTGACAATTTGTTGAGGCCAGTTTAAACTTTCCTTCTCTGCGTACAGTTGCACTCAAAAATGATTCCACCCATCTGATATAATGACCTGATGGAATCGTTATGCGTACGTAGTCTTAGTCCAGTCCTGTTGAAATGTCCAAAGTTTGAGCTTCTTCATAGGCATCATCTCCACTTCCACATGTTGGGACTTAGTGGTGTGTCTTGGAGTCCTGGAATAGAAACCTTTAGCATTGAGCCCTTTTGCCACCTAGTCTTGTTGCAGATTTTCTGCAGTCACTTGAAAGTTTTACCTTACCTACTTTTAATTCATCATTGTAGAACTTGTTGGTTTCCTTCTTCTGCCACCTGCAGGTAATTTAAACAGCTTGTGAACTATGCTACTACTACTGATACTACTACTACTACTGCTACTACTACTGATACTACTACTACTACTACTACTACTACTACTACTGCTACTACTACTGATACTACTACTACTACTACTACTACTGCTACTACTACTGCTACTACGCTACTACTACTACAACAACTACAACTACTGCTAGTACTTATACTACCACTGCTACTACTACTGCTACTACTACTGCTACTACTACTACTACTACTACTGATACTACTACTGCTACTACTGCTACTACTACTACATCTACTACTACTGCTACTACTGCTACTACCACTGCTACTACTACTGCTACTACTACTACTAATACTACTGCTACTACTACTGCTACTACTACTACTGCTACTACTACTGCTACTACTACTACTACTACTACTACTACTGCTACTACTACTACTACTACTACTATCACTGCTACTACTACTCCTACTACTACTACTGCTACTACTACTGCTACTACTACTACTACTACTACTACTACTACTACTACTGCTACTACTACTACTACTACTACTACTGCTACTACTGCTACGCCCACTGCTACTACTACTGCTACTACTACCTGTGGCGCTGCAAAGGTCTCAGACCACAGACAAAAAATTCCAATGAGGCCCTCACATGAAACCTGATGAAACCTAGCATCATACGTAGCCTCTAGCACCCAACACTGACACTGACAACACTGTGATCATATTTTAAAATTATAATTGTGAAGGCTGATAAAGAACAGCAAAGAACATTTTTTTATTTTATTTTATGAAATCTTTACTTCTAACAAAACAAACCAACAGAAATGCAAATGTCAACACAGAAAATTATAACATAATAATTTAAAAAATAAAATAGATAATTAGTAATAAAGCCTGAAAAACAAGAAGACAATATAACTGGAGAACAACACAATATACTTACCAAAATAATATTCCATAATGGAGTTTTAGTTTAGTTTTTGTGTAACAAAAGTTACATAGGTGAAAAAAAAATCTATCTAACTAGCTATGATCCAGCGATAGTCACTTGGGTCTCAGAGAGCTGATGTTCATCTCTAGCACCAGTCACCAGGTGAGAGGCGGGGCTACACCTGGACAGGTCTCCATTCCAGGGACACATGGAGACAAACAACCGTTCATTCACCACTCTCAATGGTCAGAGATGCTAAGCTATTCATTAGGTGGAGTTTTTAGTTCATGTGCAGCATGCTTGCTAAAAATAAGCAAACAAGTTAACCTTATACCAAGTAGCCAAGTAACCACACATGTTGAGATTACTTTACTTTACTTTACTTTACTTGGCAGACGCTTTTATCCAAAGCGACTTACAAGGAGAAGACACCAGCAATTACGATCCAGTTCTCGCAAAAGCTGAGATACTACAACAAAGCACCCTGATAAGGCCTAACTCGTCAAGACAAAGACATGCATAGGAATTGTTTAGTGCTAGACAACGTAATGAGTGTGTGCGCACATGTGTGTGTGTGTTAGACTCACACCCAAAAAAACAAGGCCAAAAACTATTATACTTACCACTGTCTCTTTTTTCTCTTCTTTTTCATTTTTGCTCTCTTTCTTCGCTTCCAGAAGGATAGTTTCTTTTGGCAGAGCAGAGGCTGTTTGTTTACCTCTGGTCAGCCGGCACCTTGAGAGGAAGGGGAAGGGGTGGGGCTACTACTGCTACTAGGACTGCTCTTGATTTAGACTTATTTCTAACAGTCATTCAAACATGACACTTATGAAAGCCTCAGCCACTTCAGGAATTTGATGTGTTTTGTCTCCAGCACACCTGATCCGTCTAATCAAGCCCTTGATGCTAATGTGTACTCTTATGAGGGATTCAGGGCTAAGAAGGATTTTGAGCTTTGGCGAAACCACTTGAAACATTAGATGTGTTGACGTATTTTGCCTCTGCATTTGTTTTTGCACAAACTAGTATATTTCCCCTGATGTCAGGCTCCATATACACAATCTGAACTTGCTGACAAACCAGAAAGTCCTCAAGGGCATAATTCTAAATAGGCAATGCAGTGTCTGAACTCTCATTCAAAGAAATGCAGGAGTCTGCAAAGCTCCAAGGCCCAGATGGCTGACACTCACTGTACCTGATGTAGTACAACAACAGGGCTTTAAGAGGAGGCCTTCAACCTCAGTAACTGCTCATAAATCCACAGATTAACTTCACTAATGAATCACACCATTGCCTTTAAGCGATTAATCCAAAACATTAACCGAGTGAGTGTTCTTTATCCCTGTAAATTACTTTTGCTACTATTGCTCCATTTCTGTGGGACTGGCTTCAAGCACCTCAAGCACAATAGTAAACAATGCTCAAACCGTCCCACAATGCACCTCTCCTTTCATAAAGCGGTTACCAATAACATTGTGAAAAATATAAACTCAAGCTTGGAGGCAAATAGATTCTGGAGCCTGAAATGTATCACGGTGGTAGTATTTAGACGTATGCAGAGGTCTTCAAACCCTTATGTCCTGTCTGTACGCAGCTCTAATAAACACACCATGAGCCGATTGCCTAAAAGCATACTGGCATTGAGAGAGTGAGAGTAAGTGTGTGAAAAGTAGAGAAGTTGCTCAGTGTACTTTAAATGACGCTGCTTGAATGTGAGACGACTTCATGAATATTGCATCGGATCTTACGACTCCATTAAGTGTGATATATGCAACTTTGGGGCAGCGGGCATGAAATGAAGCATTTAATGCTGCATTAAAAGAGTATTTATCATGTTCACATACGGTAGGCCATCTATAAGGTCAGGCCGTTTAGTGGGTGAGGAACGTAGATGAGCCAGTTAGAAGCGTGGCATTTAATAAAACAATAGCCATTTCAATTCTCAGTAAGAACCAGTGGGAGAGGTTTGTGAGCTCACGTTCATGTCCCACAAAAAGACACGAACACAGGTAGAAACAGACAGAGCTGTATTTCTTTTGCATCAGATTACATCAAATATTTAATGTTGATGAAATATAAAAGACCTGAATAACATTTTTATTAGTATTGAACTAATTAATAATTGATATAAATATAATTTACATAGTACATTGAAATAAAAACCTTAAACAATTTTGAAATGCTTGTTGTGTTCAGCTCGGTTGCTCAGTGATGTATCAGAGCAAAGCAAAACAAAAAAAGACAACAGAACTCTGCAAACTGAGTGATTAAAGTTAATTTCACGCGTCTGCAGTTTGTGATCCGGCAGACACGAAGGCATTAATCATAATTAGTTGAGATGCTCAAATGCCCTCCAGACCCATCAATCAGCAGTCCACCTCTGGCCTCGGCGCTGAGCTAAAGAACGTCGTCCACACTGCTGAGCAGGTCATAAGCTGTCAGCAGACGCTCACTGACAAGTCTAATGCTGCTGGCAGGAAGAAAAGGCCGCCAACCCCAGCAAACACCTGTTAATAAAAGAGAGGAGAATACATCTCTCTCTCGCTCTCACTATTCACCCAGTGCAAACCTACATAATCCTCGCAGTTACTGACACGGTTGATTACGTACCATAAATTATTACCCTGTGTAAACAGTCTGACATTAAAACGGACTATAATTCACCCCCCCAACTTAGTCTTTATTTATTCTCTGTCAGTGTGGGTTCTTTCATTGTAAAGCTATTTGCAGGAAGAAAAAGGGAAGACTTATATTATTTTAGTTTACATAATAAATATGTACAAATATATATTAACATAATGTGACCACATACACACGCCGATATTTTTTTGGAGTGCAGTCTCTGTTTTTAAAATACATTGTGTGCTAAGTTGACAAGGAGATTTAGTTCATGCAGAAGTTAATGCAGGTCCAAATATTACATGCTGGCCAGCATCACTGTTTTTCCTATTTCATCAGTGATGCTAGTCTGAGAAAGTCATGTCATTCACATATTTTATCAAGTCTTTATTAAAACTTTTAACAGTTCGTCAGTGCACATATAGACGAAAGTAAAGAACCGCATCACACACACAGAAGACCCAGATCATCTCTCCTCTCCGGGCTGACATTGTCACACTTTGTGGAGGAAATCATCCTCAAATCTTCAGCAGGGAAGATGGATGAACAGAGTATGAGGAAAAAGGAGATGAGCTGGGTGTTTAGGTATCTGTGGATTCCAGGAAAACGGTGTCAGCTCAGTCATTATTCTTACAGGCAGTTGATAGAAAAGCCACATCAATAGCAGTGACGGGGTGTACATCTTTGAGATATACGTGTGTATATAGACACACACATACAATGCACAGACTTTCACCTTGTTGTCTATGTGTTTGCTCTCGTGTTAGTATGTTTGTGATCAGTCAACGAAGTTGACACGTCTCCAGATTTTCCATTTAAATATATGCCTGACAGCACATGCTATAATAAATCTCTTCCAGCTGGCTTTTGTGTTTCCATCAGTCTCTCTGAGTAATTCACAGGATGCAGTCAGATTCCCCACTTTGTTAACCAGCGACTCAGTGGCCTGCTAAGTTGTGCGTTGTACTTCATAGATTTCCATTGTAAGACTTAATTCCGCTAATGCAGAAGACGAGCACTTGGAAGAACTCAGCTCATCTACAAGATGCAGCGACCAGCCTCAAATGACATTCACCAAAGTTCAGCACACAGATCTACAGTGCACTGTTTGAACACCTTCACATGAATTTGCATTACTTCCCCAACAACTGCCTTTGCTCTACATTTCACTACATTGATGTATCTGTGTTAGAGACTGTCTAAATAAAATTGGTCTGGATCATCATTACATCATTAATCACTGAATTTAAGCATCTAACCAAACTGAACTCCATAGCATTAGCTGGCTGTCCCCTGCAGCCCCTGCAGCCTTGTAGGCCAAACGTGGAGCTGGTGAAAGTAAAGATAGTTTGTGTTTAGTGTTAAAAACTGTGTTCCAGTACCGACACATAACATGGAGAAACCTTTTTCTATAGGACAGAAAACTTTGGCCTGTTTTATTTACTCGCAATCTTTGAGCATAACTTTATTGAGAACCAATACAATCTAATTTAATGTGCCGACAAAAAGAAAAGAATCAGCTGTGCTGTGGTTTTGTGATTAGGCGCTGTGCAATCTTGGAAGAGTACTCTAATGCTATTTGCAACAGTACAGGGAATCAAACAAAAGGGCTCACACCTACAATGTTGTTTTGACAGTCCCAACGTTTCTTTTTCCCGTTCTGTTCTGCAGCACGCAAACCTGCAACCCCTGGCCTGAATCCAGCATCAATCCAGCATCTCCCAACCAAAACCATCACATTGCAGTTTTTCTCATATCCTCTCCTAAGCCCGAGGCTTCTAATCAGCATTTTCTTTACCACTGCACTCTCACAGGCTTTTCCCTAAGTCCCAGTTTCATCTCTAGCCCAGGCCCTCACCTCCAGCCCTGGATTCAGAGCAGACTGCAGGAAGTCATCCCCATGGTCCTCACTACTAACCCTCTGTTTATATTTTTTCTGTCTATACACGCAAAACAATCTTTCCATTGACCTTTGTCGTCATGGTTCAAACTGAGCACAGAGAACACAAAATGCTTTTTATGGACTGTAGACTGCAATTTTTAAACGTCCCCTATTTTAGTCTAATTAATCATTTTCTTCATAGTCCCAATATCTCAAAAGTTGTTTTAGAAAGAATAATAACAGCTACATGATTTTAGCACCTTCTTAAATATGTCCTTGTGAATTATTTTAGTTTTTTTATTTTTAGATACAGATTGCAGCTGTTTACAGTGAAAAGGCTTTGGACCTAATTTTGTGTATAAATCCATCACAACAACCTTTTGTTGTAATGTTGTAATTTGGAAAATACATATAGTGATAAACAAATAGTAAATTATGATGATATAGGCATTGATATAGGCATTATTTTAATCTCTGCTGAGCTGTTTGAGAAGGACGCGACAGATGGCTTCTTCAGGAGAAATGATAAAGGACAGCTAAAGGTGAGGCAGACTTTGCTGGACATAAATGATACCACATAGGCTAATGGTCTGATAACAGGTTCAAAGTAGGGAAAAGCTTTTGTTTTCCTATGATGAACTGTTCTGTCAGTAAGCCCGAGTGAGGACTATTTCTGTATAAATTTGCATTAGAGACGAAAGAGGAAATTACAGTGATATACACTGCTGTATCTGTCACACTTGTTTTATGTGTTACAACTGTCTAAGGATTTTCAGTCATGCAGGTTATGGTCATGGTAACATTATCCCAAATGTGCTGCTCAGTAGATGTTGAACTTTGCACCTCTCGTATGAAGGGCTGAGAGCTTTTAAGTGGCTGGGTTCAAATAGCAGCCTTACAAACCCTGTGAAGTCATTAACAATGGGTTGTTACACCTGCATTTCAAGTGTGTCGTTGGGACAACCTGAGAAAGCGTGAATGACTGGGAAACCCTTCTGGGGAATGATGAAAGAACTTTATTGTCACTTGGTGATAGGTTATGCCTTAGGCCACCACCTGTGTAGAGAGAGTGTCGGTCCACGGTGAGATAAATGGCTTTCTAATTCCACGTTGGCACCACCTGTCTTCTCTGTCCAGAATTTGAACGCTGTTGCCTTCAAAGGAGATGCAGATGGACTCGCAAGTCTTGTCCTGAGGTGCTGGCTCCTCTGTGAGGTGCCATGTGTTTGTGAAGCTTTTCTTTGGTCTTTCCACTGTACAAATCTGTACCTTCTTCGTTGCATTGAACTGCATTTATCACATTGCTTTGTTGTCTGGGCGAATCTGCCAACAGTGTGTTGTTGGGTTTGACGTGAAGTTGGTGGTGAAGTTGTAATCTAATGACTATATTTTCTTAAATAAATCTAAAAAGTAATTTATTTTAACTATACTTTGAGTATAAAAATATGTATATTGTATTGGTACTTTTAGACAGTGGCTCTCAAAAACTTTGTTTTAGTGATATTAAAAACCAAAAATGAGCAAATTACGTTTCGGGTGCAAGATCATGTCAGTGCATAGTTTGTATTACATGGAGGCGTTTGTGTTGTGATTTTCATTTACAAGTACATTGAACTGAATTAAATTGCTTTTTTTCTCTGTAACTGGTGATTTCAAGTAGAGTAAAGAATAATACTTAACAGCACTTAAACAGCAATAAGTTTTTTTGTCCCCGTTCTCATTATATCATCTCGTCATGCTCTATTCTGTAGCTTTCATTAGGCTGTGTGATATTCACATTGCTAATCATGGTAAGACACGTAGCAGTTTGCATTTATCGTTTAGCTGCTCCTGTGTTCATGTTTTGTCACTATATCAGGAAAAAATATTAAATTCGTATTACTTGTCTGAATCCAGCTGACAGCGGACAGAGCAGGCAGGAAAAAAAAAAAAGATTTGGTCTCAGGATAGACAATTAGCCCGGACGTCTTCTCAGACCAGTTTCTGGAGAAGGATCGAGTGCAAATTTTCTCTCCGTATTGTGTTAAATATTTCATTTGAATGTCCTAAACATTTAAATGGTTAGACTTCGTACAAACATTTATGAACGCGCAGCACCACATTTGTCAAGTGACAAACATGAGGTTCTGGTCGTTCACGTTTTTCATATTGCTGAAAATACCATCACAAGGTCAGCAAAGGCCTATGAAGAATATAATAAAGTGTGGTATAATATAATAAGATTGTAAGTAGTTTTTCTCCTATGAAGCATGTTTTTGGGAAAAAAAAGGAAAATGTAGAATAAAATTTGTATTTGTTATCATAGCAAATGTCATAAAAGTAACTTCTGTGCTTGAAAAAAAAATTCATGAGTTTTTCTGCATGTGTGGCTGCATTGATAAACCTCTCATCCTGCATATCCTCCATGAATACATCATACTCATATCTTTCAGGCATCTGTCAGCCTTCTGATTCCTATGCGAGTCCAAAGTACTTCATCCTTCAGGAGCTGTAGCCCCCTCTAAAAAGCAACAGCGGGATCTTTACAGTGTGCTCTGTGTCGAGTATTTGTTATGCAAATTAAGCCACCAGGAGGGAAAGACAAAAAGCCATAGGAATTTTTGCCTTGGCCAATACAAGACAGAGATAACAGAGAGATAACAAACATGCACTGAGCTCCAGATATAATGCTTTATAGTTGATGTTGGGATTGTGACGTTTAATAAACAGAATGTATATGGTCATCATATGCTTTAGCCCTCGATAATCAGTAAAATATACTGTATTATTTTCCTAATTTACCTAATATTTCTATTTGGCTCTGACTCATCTGAGCCATGCAGTGGTTGTGAAAATGAATACATCACCATTCAAATTTAGGGAAGACAATAGGTTTGCCTCTAAAGTGTGCGTAAATTTTGACTTATGGCCAGGAAGCAGGCCTCAAACTGCCAGCTGTTTAGCAACCACTCTACCAACTTAGGCACTGCTGCCCCAAAACGCATTTTCTCTCAGAACTACTGGGGTCTATTGAGGGCGACATTGTCTCTTTCTCTGGCTGCAGTGGTTAAAAGAAAGTTGGTGAAACAACCAGCGCTGCATTGATCAGGTATTAGCGGTTGCATGAATCATTTAGAGCAGAAGTTGCTGTTGGCAAGATGTCATAGTGTTGACAAATGCCTCAGCATGAGCTCATTAAGGAGTGAGTTTGGGGAGTGAAGCAACTCGAGGTCTTTACTGCACAAACAGCAGTATTCAGTGTTTCTGCTCACCTGCCCGGCTCACACACAGTCTTATTATTAAACATTACTAGCAATACTTTACATCCTCATTTTGGGTCATTAAATGAGGTCATCAGGAGAAGCTCTCACCTGCTGAAATTTCTATTCACTTGGTCACCCGACTCCCTGTTGGACCTTACTTTAGGGCTGGTAGTTATGGCTGTTTGTGAGTCATAAACATTTGGTTGGAAACAACTTGAAACACTGAACTGAACTAAATGGTTTGGTATCTTTTGCTTTGTGGCACTGGACAGTTTTAAAAAGAAATGTAGAGACATAAAATGATAATTCCTCTCTCTATGCTCCTATATCCTGATCCAGACCCGTTTTTTATGCTACAGTCATTCTAGCAGGTCTGTAAAATATTATCCAGCTGGCTCAGTACATACATAAAGGAACATTTGATTAGAATAATCAAATCACGTACTACCAGCCAACCACTCCTACAGTTAGTCATAGTAGACATATTAAACATTCACCAATCCCCCTTAACAGACTCCAAGTCTGTTAAAGTCTTTAAACAGGGACGTGGAAGTCTACTGTCTCGACCTGCATCGGTTAGGCTGGAAGATAAAAAGTAATATACGTTTAATTTAGGTTTATTTAGGGTTTGTGCAGTAGTAGTGCTCCTCGCATTCATTTTTGCACTGTGGTAATATATTTTGGGAGTGAATTCAGGTCCTGTTCCTTGACTGATCCAGTGTTTCCAGGAGAGGCTGCTGGTGACATTCTACAGAGCCACCATAGAGAGCATCCTAGCGTACAGCATCATGACATTTTCTGTTTTATGTATGGTTTTATTGTTTTTTTTGCTATTTATTATCTATTTATTTTGGTCAACTGCATTGTTTTCAAAGTGCTTTATAAATAAAGTAAAGTTAAAATCATCAGCACAGCTCAGAAGGTCACGGGCTGCTCTCCGCCCAGCCTGGAGGTCATTGTCAACTCTTGTTGCCTCAGCAGAGCTGGCAATATCATCAAGGACTCCTCCCACCCCAGCACTGTTAATGTCAGGCCGACGGTACGCACACCTATAAACCAGGACAAATAGATTGAGGGATAGATTCTTTCCCAGAGCTATCACCGTAGTAAAGCACAAAATCACATCCACTCATATTCTGATCAACACTGACCATGTGCAATAATTAAGTGATATTCAATTCACTCAATATGCAAAAGTTCTGCTACTATATGAATGCTGCTATCAATGCTGCTATCTTGTGTATATATTGGTACATATTATTGTTTGTTTACACATTTTATTTTATTATTGTATTCTCTTCTTTTCTCACTCCAAAGGGAGTGGCACTCGTTGTACCCTGTACAATGAAAATAAAGGCTACTACTCTACTCTCTCTCTATTTAGCTTAGAAGGGGGCAGTACATTGAAGTTTTGAGATTTTCCTCAGGGACATCACAGCATGAGGTGAAAGCTATAAGATTTTCATATTTGATTGTTTGACAGCTCTGCAAATAATTCAATTAACCAATGACCACAGGGTACAATTCACATTAGAAATATCTTATTTGGTCCACTGCATGATGAATTAATGAATATTTATGAATTAGGGCAATAGCATAATTTGCAGAGTTCACATAATTGGGACAGAAAGTGGTTGTATTGTGGTACAATTAAATGTTTTTTTTACTTATTTTGAGTGGGTGGGTAAGAAGCAGTGGGAGGAATTTGTGAAAAAAGGCCTCTGTTTGTTGTTGCTTTTCAATGTGCAAAATGACAGTCACATCATTCAGGGCTCACACATTAAGCTGATTTGAAGTGTATTGAAAAACCATTAGTAACACTTGCATCACTAACAGTATGAACTGCGCTGTTTTCTCCACATATCTTCACATTTCAGCTTTATGAGGATGAGGAGTAGGTGGTAGGAAAGAGAACATAGACAAGGGAAGAATAAGAACCAGTCTGAGAGTGAGAGATGGGATTATATTTTAATCATCAATGGGATACAATAGGCCTCGTGAAGGAAGCACTTGTATGAGCAGATTTGCCAAGTGGCACATTTATGGCCGTCATGAATTTTCTTTTAGCAACTAAATTCCAGAGTGGCCTGACCTGTTGTGACAGCCACAGTGGAAATAAACAGCTTATTTTGGTACAGTGACTTACATCATAGAAGACTCCCTCTTGCAGGGTCTTGCACAGTCTTAAAATGTGAGTGACTGTCCAAAATCCTCCTCTATGCAACGTTGCTTTAGACTTTTTAATGTCTCACATCACAGTGCTGCTACTGATTTCCCATTACTATTTTCTGTTGTTTTCACTGCCGTGGTAACAGGAGAGGCTGCTTTTAAATAATGAAAAATAATGAAAATATGAAAGATATAAATTAAGATCATTATTTTATTTAGATGAAAATGACAGCTGAACTTTTTTGTCACTTTAATAAAGAGCTGCTGCAGCAACAATCTTTCAAAAGATTTTTTTAAAATGCAATTTACTTGGATGCTTGTTACAACTGATCAATGGGCATACAGATGAATGAGTGTATGACTGGGAGAAAGCATTTGAAAAACTTGCACTACTTGCAATAATTAGATGATATTAGATTAGAATAATTAGAGACAGGGAAAGATGGGTTGTACAGAGCTAATGATCTAAAACTCCAGAGGGTTATTTGTTGTCAGCAGTGAGTTATTGTTAATAATAAAACTGACAGTGGAATTTAATGTACGTTTAAAAGGAAGTCATACTGCAAAAATGTGATATTTAATGCCTTCACAGTTCTGTGGTCATGTCCCACAGTTTCTAGTAGACCGTGATCTGTAATGTCTGCTCAGAACCCCCCCCCATCTTAATAAATGAATACCTGACAATGATTATACTGATATTATAGAAACAGTTTTTGCAATTACATGTGATGCTAATTATTTTTTTAATGAATGAAGCACTACATTTATTATAAACGGGATGCGAGTAATATAGAGTCGGTTGGAGGACGTGCGCAGACAAATCACAGACCTGAGTTTCAGTCAAGAATCGACTTATTCTGAGCGCTCGAGAGAAATTATGTTTTAATGTTAATTTTAATACAGACGTTGAGCGAAGTGACTGTTCGATTGTGGGCTGAGAACAAACTAAGTTAAGTATCTTTATTTGTCTTACCGAAGGAGAAATTTGTCTCGTAGGAAAAAAAACGGACTCAAACTGCAAATCTATCCAGGTACAAGGTGCGGTTGGCTCCGCATGTAAGATATGTTTAAGAAAAGGAAATCAATATTTTCTTACATGAGGAATATATCCATATATTCATTCATTGCCTGAGCCTCTGTTCAGATTTATTATGTGACTGGAATCTCTGCCAAGCTACCACATAGCATTACTTGCACTCCTCCGAGTGTCCACTATGCTTTTAACCTGAAATCCCAAATGATCCCAACAAAACGCTTCAACGTCAACCTCAAATGTTGATTTAATATCAGACTTGACAGGCCTTATTTCCCCAGGGAATCCCTCACTTGTTAAATACCTCTTTTGTATGTGGACTCCTTTGTGAGTAGGTTGTTCAGATCAGTTTTAATTTCATCCCCATTGCAAGACTCCAGCTGCGCCATAATCGTTTTGTAGGTTCAATTCACACAATGATCTAATGTGCTTACATGTATTTGCAGCAAAAACACAATTGGCCATTTATACTTCCGACACAGACATGTTCAGAATAGAGCTGATGTGATTCTCTCTAATCACAGGACGTCAATATTCAACAACTGCATAGCAGATGGTGTGCATTATCCATGATTCGCTTCGAAGACAGAACTGTTTTCAAATCAATGCTTCATGTGATTTTAGCCTCAGGGATCTTCTGAGCAGGAGGTGTGTGATGGCTGTACATGCTGCCACACAGTCCACTAAGTGTCGGTAAGCCCCATGCACTGAACACCCTTCGTTTTGTTTTGTTTAATCAACTTTCATTTAATTATCAAAACAAAAAACAACATTTGTTAAGTACAAATAATACAGACAATATGGTTTAATTTGAACATTATCTGTGAAGTTTCTTAGTCATCCAGGTCATGGTTATCTTCAAAAAGGTTTTATCAAATAGCTACTGGACTTTGGTTTCTTGACGACGTTTCGCCCTTCTATCCAGAGGGCTTTTTCAAATCTGACTGACTGGTGTGAGCAGCAGGTTTATAAACCCTGTGGAACCCTCGGGTTGGTGATTGGTGGTCACCTGTGGGTTGTCCTCCCCTTTGGCTTTCACATATGTTAATGTGACCACCTGAGCCAGAGCGTAAAACTACTGTGAAAGTAGTTCACAGTAGTTTTACGCTCGTCAAGAAACCAAACAAGTCCAGTTGCTTTGGATAAAACCTTTTTGGAGATAATTTAAACAATATTTATTTTGTATGTTTACACACATTCTGAGTTTCACACCGTTAATTTACTTTGATACAGTTACACAGATTTGCCTGATTTAATTCAGAATTTTTGAGTTACCAGTGCTGGGGTTGCTGTTGGGGAGACGTCTGGTTGGGTTTGGGCAAAAGGACAAGCGCCATGATGCACACCTGTTATATGCAGGAAGCACCCAATCAGCCTATACCACGAATGGCCACCTCAGAGGGGGGATTGGCATTTGTTTTGTTTAACTGAAGTTATAAATTACATAGTTTTTGGGGTAAATAAAAACCCTCCTATTCTTAAAGAATTCGCCTGTGTCCTCTTGCCTGCTTGCCTGGTCCCTCACAGGGTGTCTGTGCAGTTGGCGTGATGTCAGCGCTCTGCCTTTTATTTTATATATCTGCATGTTGCTTTGTATTTCACAGCATACACTGTCACTGTGTAACGGTCTCGCCCACCAACGCTGGCAAGAGTTACAGTTTCTGTCTTCAGCAATTCCTCTTTCATTTTCATTTAACGTGCAAAACACGTTGGAGGACTTGAGCACTGTGTCAGATTAGATAATCATGAAGTGGAATTTTTGCCATCTCAAGCCAGACCAGAACTAGGAACAATGTTGTATGATGTGCTGCATGATGGCCTTCTGTAAATGGTAAAACATTCTGCACGTATAGCGTCTCCCTACCAGCAGTGCTACCCGTACTGTGTGAAGCACATGATGCATAAAATACAGATTCAAGTATAAAATACAGCATCACACAGAGGTTGAGATTTCAATTGGGGTCTGAAGTCCAGCATCCACAGGGGTCCACATTACACTGATGAGCAAAATGCTGTAACCACAAGAAATTACAACACTAAGACCCAAGTAATTTCCCATTTAAGACCCCACATTGTATTAAGCTTCTGGGTATAAATCTAATTTATTGGTTGGAATACTTAATGTGGCATTGTCAGTGTTGCATATCGCAGGAATACTTTCCCAAACAAAGGTGAAGTGGTTTTATTTGGGTTTTGGTTTTATTAAAATATGCAAACTAATTGTATTATTTTGGTCTTATTCTTCTCATGATAGCCGAAGCACGTTCTAGTTCCCCCAGTCTCTTGTTTTTATTTGCCAGTCTCCTTCATAGGTTCTGTTAAACCTGTTTGAGGCTGTAACTCTCATCTCATGCCTTTCTGCTCCTAAATGTTTCAATTGGATGGTATCAGTGACGTGTTCAATCAATGAATATATTCTTTTTATAACAACAACTCTGCTGTTATGAAGACAAACAGGAAAGCACGACATTAATTGCCATTAATTTCATCTAGTGTACTGTGAGTTAAAACATTGTCACACTCCTAGCTTGTTTTATTTCTACTCTGAGGTGTAAACTAACGACTCGTTACTTTTCAAACTGGTATTAACTGTTTGCTTTCAGAAACATTTGTCAATTATTACATTTTCACTACCAAGCACACATATGTTTGGTATATACAATTAAATTAGAGAGGTTTCTACAGAAAACTCCCTAAATCATCCTTCTCTGTTCCCATCAAGCTGTCTGTAGAGCTGTCAGAACCCTGAGGAGCACTGAACTATGCCAACTCAGGTTAAAACCCCGGAGACTGCAGCTGCAAATAACAAATCTAAACTGCTGCGAGGCCATAGCCGCAGAGGGAGATGTTGGAGGCGGAGGTAACAAGCTCCTTTATTTTGTATGTGCATTCAGCTGAACCGTGCCTGAACAAGAAGCCCAAAGCACAAACAACTTTCCCTTCAAGTTCAAGGTGAATGCTAAGAGAGCTCCCACGGTATTTTGAACATCTTTTTTTTAGGCAAAATGAGGCTCAGCGGCTGATTATTTAGTTAGACAGCAGCACAAACAACAATCAATCTGGATTTTGAGATGGAAAGACGCTGAATGATTACTTATTTGCTTGTAAATGAAAAGAAGAACAAAGAAGAATCACTTGTGGGTGAACTGCATCAATGCTCTAAGCCCCCTGCAACCACAACAATGAGACGCCAATGAAAGGGATCGCCAGTTCTACAAATTCTCTCTCAGGAGACAACACTTTCATGTTAATTTTTCAAGTAATTGTATGGATTGTGACTCCTGAAAAAGGAACACATTTAGTTTGTTCCTGCGCCCCCTTTTCTCTCTTGCTTTATGTTTACTGGTTGACAAGTGTTTACAGTTTGCCACTGAGAGAAACACGGGCCATATTTTTTACTCCGCTCCTCACAAGTGTCAAAGAAAAGAAGTATAAAAAAACAGAGCATTTTCTTGATTTTCTGAAATGTGTCACCGTTTCTGAGAGTTCAAAGCCATGGAAACTATTAATCCATCACAAGCTCAGTTCCTTGGCCCCGCTGCTCTGACCTTGGGCCGGAAACAGCATTACTGATGTATTACAGCAGCAGAGACTGAATAATTACAGGGAGGAGATGAGGGAATTTGACACACAGCACGACAAGCTGGATGTGGCCTGCATGGACGGGTGTAAACACTGCATGTCATTTGAATCTAGATGTGCACACAGAGCTGATTTTGCGTGGAGAACAATAACAGTGTGCACGAGAGCTATGATGAGTAAAAACTAAACCAATATAAGAGCTATAGATGAATGTATGAATATGTTGTGTAAGCATTTGCTTTGTTGAAAAGGTTTCACATTCTATTCAGAAGGTGTCAAAGTTTGTACACGTGTAATTATGTGTGTACATATTCAGTATCCAGGCATTTCCAGTGTCAGTGGTTGACAGACACCTGAAAGCAAACATTTTACAGTGAAAACAAGAAATATCATCCATGGCACAAACATCAAACAAACAAATAAATAAAAATAAAACATTTGTCACCATCAGTTAAGAAAAAACCAGAGGGCAGAGGTGCTACATACTGCTGATCTCACGCTGTTCCACACTAATGGTGGTAGTAACATGCAAATACACACTGAACAAACACAGCATGAACGTCAACAATTAGACTTGCATAGTATAATATAACACTAATAATAAGCAAGAAAATTCAGTCAACACATTTATTAAGCGTCAGTGACAAGTGCAACATGTAATGAACACTTTTATGGAACTTTATTTAATCAGGCTCTTTTGGCTGGATGTATAACTAATGGAAGTGAAGTGAAGTAATAAACACCCGCCCACACAGATATTGCACCAATTAAATTACAGCCACCAAGAATTCATTATCCACAGAGAGGAGGGGCTGTCAGTACATAACTTTAAATAGAATTTACATTTATTCAAAACCATTTTGTAAAAACATTACATGGAGGTATTCCTATGCAGCACATGCAGGAACAGAACTTATCGCAGTTACAGTATATATTTATTTTTGACTTATGTGTGACATCTGCTTCTCCTGACATCTGCTTTAGTGATTTCACAGCTTTAGATAGAGGCACAAATAAACACTGGAACAATAAAGTATATAATATGGAGCTCAGACTTCATATGAGGTTTTACAGATGCGGTCAGGTTCAGAATAATGTAATATATTATGTATATAGAATATTTAAAGTCATAATTCAGCCTGAAGGTTTTTGTTCCACTTTTGTCACTCTTCACCAGTCCCTTAGCTTCTCTTCTCAATTGAAAGGACTGCTCACTAAACTGTCCTTAGAGCTCTGGAAGCCTCGAGGAGCAAAGAGCAGGCTGCACTGAGGTTTCCAATACACAACAACAACATCACGTTCTCTTTCACTTAAGGCAGAGTCGGTTACGAGAAGAGTCCCAGGCATGTCCTCAAGGTGCAAAACCTTTCCAGCTGATCTATTGGACACGACATGTGGTTTGTGATAAGACTGTGTGTATGATTTGTGCACTTCATTAGTAGCTGGGAAGCGTTTGAGGAAACAGTCATTGACACCTACTCAAAGGCTACGAAGTGATTATTGTGAGTATTATAATTATCTATAATTATCTATATTTTTAGGGGGGCTTCACCTCCCCTAAAATAAAACCTAGCAATGCCCATGGTTAAATGCAAATTAATGACTCATTACATTTGTAACAGTTTTGTAAAAATGTTTAGATCTCACTGAGGTTAGATTTAAGCAACTGTTAAAACATGTGCATGTTTTTGTTCAACAAATGTCTATCTACGTTTTATTTTTCACAGTGAGCTCTTAAGTTTGTTTAGCTGGAGCTCAAGTAGTAATTATTGTAAAGCCCATTTATTGATGTGCAAAATTTAGATGAACTGAAGTCATATATTATTCTATATAAAATAGGTTGTTTTTCCTGATGAGTTGCATCAAAAAAATCAGGACAAAGAGTCAGACATGAAAATTCGTAAATTATTCTTGTAAAAAGATTAAATAGAAACTGAAGAAACTCACTGTCACACATGCTTTAACACATGACTAGTGATTTCTCCCTTTGTTTTCAGGAAGAACATAATGCGCATGAATCTTTTAAAAGAGGGAGTCATTCACACTATCACCCCTGTTTGTCACAACGCTGAGGACTTTCAGCTTCCTCCTGCTGACAAACAAATGTGTTGTCGTGGGTTACAAGGATATTCACTGCTCGCCAACTAGATGCGTCCTTGCTGGCTAAAGTTTTGTCTTAAACATCTTTCAGACTTTGTATCATTCATTTCCAAGCAGATGCCAGTCTATGACTTTTTCTGACCTCTTGTATCTATCACAAGCTTAAAAACAACATGTACTGTATGTACTGTGTTAGTGCAACACAAAGTTTCCATCTGTCAAGACACTTGGAGGGTATAGAGGTGAGACTGAGGTCCTGCCGACATCCTGAGAGATGAACTGAAGCAGTGAATTGCCGGAGGGATGAAGTTCAACTGTTTGCACACAGAATATCAATAATACATGAGGTGTTTAGAGGCTTTGTGTCCGCCACATCATTTTTATTTATGGAGCTTCTTCTGCATAATGTCGCTAAAGATGTAATCAGTAGAGCTGCAAAGCCCAGTGATCTATGTTTGTACTCTTATCGGATCACTGAAGGGTTCAACAGTGACCGAGCGGGGACAAGATGGAGCAATGTTCCTAATTAATAGTCTACGGAGCGCAGATGTTGTTGTGACAAAAAACCAACCGTTGTTTCTAACCTTAGCCCTTCACCTTCTTTCTCACACACAACTACCATATTGATAAGAAACAAGGTGATATTGAAAAATGTTTAAAGAAATAAATGTATTTCATATTGCTGAGGTCCCAAGGTGGATTGGTGGTGATAACCGGTATGTATCAGGAGACTGAGAAGACTGAGGAGACGGATTATCTTGAAAGCCTCAAAAATCCAATGCACCCTCCTAAAGTTTCGAACTGCTGAGGTATAGTTACAGTACAAGCTATAAGAATATTTATTCACCACACAGCTGCAGATGGACATACAGCATCCGTCAACAGCGTCTCCTCTGATTTTTACTCATGTTAGACTCACTTGCTTAATCAGCTTTTTAATCTTGACAGTGTTTTGCCACCAGTGAAGCTCGTAGCGCTGCAGTTTCATCAGATCACTAATCAAGGAGGAGTCCACTGGTAATTATCCACCCCAACCCCCAGCTCTAGAATGCAGCAGAAACAGCCCCAGAGAGTCGCTGCTCTCTCCACCTGCCTCTTCTCTTAACGCTGATTGGTGCCATTTCGTCTGAGCAGAGAAGCATTAATCAACTCCTCATTCAGGTGAGGACCTGTTTATTCATAACACCAACGTTAAGCAGTGTGCTAAATTCAATTATCATTCTAGTGAGCAGTGGAATAGTTAAGCCCACGTGTTACATTAGAGATTAATCCTAATGATCTTCAGATAATTTTGATAAAAGCAGCAGAAGGCACAGCAGAGCCCTGTCTTTATTTCAGCATCATGACACTGGTTTTGTCATCATTTAAACCATGAAATACTCCAATCACAAAAGAAGAGGGAAATTTTCTATTGATGACCAGGAAAATGTCACCAATCTTCAAACGTTTAATGTCTCTGAAATATTTAATAATCCAAATCACATGGAATAATAAACTTAAAAAAACAAACCACCTCTAAACCATGTGATGTTATCTACACTTTGTAAAGACACTGCTGCTGATGAAAGCTGCTGATGAGTGGCTTAAGTCACTCCCACTGAGTAAATAGAATACCTGGAGATCATCAGATGTCATCTGATGAGGTCTGTGGGGGGCACTGGTGTAGGTCTGAGCTTCATTTCAACAGGTGGCCTTCCTCTCTGGAGTCTTCAACGTCACCATCACACCCGACCCATGTGATTTTTAATTGCAGTAAAAGGGGTGTCGTACCATGGGCCTTATGCAACTTTTATGTCCCTAACGTCATAATTGTGGGGACAACTTGTGGTTTACCCAGTGAGCGGATGCAAAAGTGTGTTCTCTGTAACATCTACATTTACCTCCCATATGTCTAGAAAACACAGACATTGTTTAGAAAATGTGATTTGAGGATTGTGCAAAGATACTAAGTCAGACAATCCTACTAGTGGCATCATTCAGGCGGCTGCCAGTGTCTTGGATGCTGATGACTCTATTGTCGATTAGCCTAATTTCACTGACCTGTATCAGAAATATATGTATGTTTTACAGTAAACGCAGGGACAGCATCTACTTACACCATCCAGTATTCAAACCATTGTTGAAGAAATACAGAATATACATGAATTGGGGCAGACATATACTTTGAATAGCCTAGGCTGTTCAAGTGTTTTTGGTCAGCGAAGAGAACAGGACGGAGAGATTTGTCTATTTTGTTCCTGTGTTAAATATTTTGAAAAGTATGCTGGTTTTTGGCAAGGTCTCATGTCAATCCTTACCATTGTCAGTGTCATGTGTTCTCCAGCCCTCATGTGTCTTTTGTTCCTCCCTCACCTTGATCACTCCCCTCTCTCTC
>JAUMTR010000019.1:18065098-18110800 GCA_032270685.1 Microctenopoma stevenorrisi | reverse complement strand
TAAACATCCTTTGTTTGAACCCTCTCTTGTCTCTGGTCTGCGTTTGGGTCCTCCATTTCAAGCATGTTAATGACAACCATATTTCTAAAACAGATAGTCTCAGTGACTGTTGTGATGGTAGGATATTTATGTCAAACCCATTTTTTCAGAAAAATCCAAGTTGTCTAAAGTTGGTTCTATACCAGTATGCATTTGAAGTTGTGAACCCACTTGGTTCTGCTAAAAAGAAGCACAGGGTTTTGGCTGGAAACTTCTCTCTACTCAACATCCCCCCACATGTTCGACCAAATCCTGATCATATGAAGCTGGTTTTACTGTGTAGAGAGAAGTTTTTTCAATTTTTAACAGGCACATCAAGCAGTTTAAATTACAAATGTTGTACAAAATTACAAATATTAGAGTTTAAAATACAAATGGACAGATGCTTCCTCCAAACCTTGTGAGCTCAGTCCATAAACAATGAAACTTAGTGGACAAGCTCAGGTTGCTTATCTGGATGTTCTAATCCAAGAATATTTGGAAACCAGAAAGGCACTGTTTCGAGATATTAACTTAAGACTTAAACACCATTACTTACGCTTATCTTAAAATTTGGCCCTCTCATCAGGCTGTGGACTATGTGTTTTGAGAGCAAACATAGTTACTTCAAAAGATGCTCATCTGAAAAATTTGTGTTTGACTCTTTCACGGAGACATCAGATGTTTCAGGCCTTTCTTTCTGCTGGGTCAGTGAGTCCTCCAGTCTTGCAAATAAAAGATGGCTCACCATTTTACTCACAACTTTACAGTGAGCAGGTTAAAGAAACAATCCTACATTTGGGCTTTACTAAAAGAAATACAAAAATTGCTTTTGATGTGCAATAAAATGGGCTAACTTACAGTAAGGGTCAGTTTCTTATTATGGAGAATTATGAGTCAGTGGAGTTTGATGAACTCGTCCACATTTTTGTTAAAGATGATTCTGTACGTAATTTTCTGATGAGAGTTAATGATGTTGAATTTTGTTTATACTACCACATGTACACACACTACTAAAAATGACACTGGAAGATTAGAATGCAGACTCATCAGTGAACTGATTGACATGTGGTCATTGTCATCTTACATGAAAAATGGATACCAGGTCGTTCCACTGAAACACAGCATCTTGTCTGACTAAATTCCTTGATGTTAGTGGGCCTGAGGCCAAATTATTTGTTTGTGTGTGTTTACAGATATGACTGAATCCCAGGTGCTACAGAAGATAAATGATGCAATAGCTACAGTCCTTCCGGACCTTTCTGATCAAGTTGTCAAGTCGGTTAGAAGATACTCTGAAAGCACTCAGGGCTGCAACCACCGATGATTTAAAGTATATTACAGAAGGAGACTTGCTGCCAGTCCTAAAGCCTATACAAGCCAGAAGACTAATTGCTGCCTGAGCCCGAAATGGTAAGTAAAATGTAAAACATTACCACCAATCTTTACCAGGGTACAGGTCTCATCTATTAAAACTGCCCAATAATTGGAAATAGTTAAAATCTTAATTTTGCAAATTGCACATCACCATTATTTAAGCATGCTCGCTGTGTAAATAATAGATATGTTTAAGGGAGCAATTTTACTAATTTTGACTCAAGCACTTCAACACCAAACTTGTGCTCCTCTCCAGTGGTTACCCATTCTTCTCCCTCTCCAGCTTCAACTTCATTCTCACCACGGTCATCCACCACTACTTCTTCACCTTCCAGTGTCTATTTGTGTCAAACTGGGCCAACTGTTTTGAAATACCATGGCAGAAGCTCTCTGAGGAGTTGGTACAGAATGTAGAAAGACAGAACAGTCCATGTGAACCCCAACAACGAGAAATGGTAAGAATTGTGGTGTCTGAAATGATGAAGATTTGTAAGAATCCAACACAACGTAACACTACATAGATAGCAAAAAGGATGGTGACCAGGTATCCAAAGGCTCTTCAAGATGTAATTCATAGTGATATTATTGGACTTGGATATCATTCCCTGGTAAAACAAGTTAAATCAAGAGTTGAAAATGCCCTGACACGCCAAGGATAAAAACGCAAGGCAGCATCAGATGTCTGTGTTAGCTGGGAGCCAAAACATCTGCCACTTTCAGAGACTGTGGAGAGTCAGCTTGAAAAAAAAGAAGAAATGAGAATATTGAGAGATTAACTACAATATAGACTGTGAAAGAACTAGTCAAGTGCACCTATTACATACAGCGTAAAGACATCAACAAAGGTGCAAGCATCCACACACTATGTCAGGAATGGCCCTTTTTGTTCAAAGAAGCTGGTATGACGGCCCACTTCAAGGAACTGGCTGGTGTCAATCTTATAGAGACCTTCCTTACCAATGTAGACAAAAAGTGGGCACGTCTGTTAAACTTCCTCAAACATGTTGATGCACAAAAACACAAATAAGTCTTGAATGCTCCTCTCAAGCTTTAGACTGAAAGTGCCAGCGGTTGCTCAGAAGAACACATCGAGATGGTGCTTCTTTTAATGGCTCATTTTGGTTAGAATGAGGAGTATTCCACTACATCGAAATGACAAGCCTTCCAGAGGAGGTTCAGATTATCTTCCTTTTCATCAAGATGTTTCTTTTCCATAAATCCTGAGAGACGTTGAGTCCAAGAAGAAAAAGCTGTTGTTAGTCAACCCCAGAGTCCTCACTCTCATCTCAGACATTGCAGATCATGGGTGGACCTAGACGCTAAATCTTTGGTATGATGTGATAAGGTATGCTGCGTGTTACATACACTACAGACGTTCGGTTTGTCAAATTATACCAAGAGTAAAAAGTCTAAAAGTAACAGTGACAACATGTGACCTAATTCTAGGGTACCTTGCATTTGATATATATTTTTTTGGTTTATGATGCAAGATGTCAAACCTTTGCTCCTCTTTTGTAATTGTTGTATATAAATGACATGATAAAGGTATGCTGTTTGCATATTGTTTATATTTTAGAGTTTGAATCAACCAAAAATTCAAAACAAGTGTATTGTGTTGTCTTGAACCTGTTTAAAGAAGTACATAGTATTTTTGGGTGATTCTTTTCTTATTGAGTATTTGTAAAATATATAAAGTAAAAATTAAAATATTTGATGTTTACAACCCTAAAGATGTTAAATAAAAAACTTTATTATAAAAGACTAAACTGGATATTTTTACTTTATTTGAACATGTCAGTTAATGGTTTGTGTGTTAATATTGAAGAATAGACTGGGAAAGGTTCTATATCACCTGATAACAGCAATTGAAGTGCCAAGCTTGCTGAATATATCATGTATATTTAAAAATGTTTGAATGCATGGAAGTTGTAGTTGATAATATATGTTATTATTTGAACAGTTTAATGCTATATTTCATGGTGTAAACACTTTTTTCATATTATTTTTACAGTATAATATTAATTCAAACACAATTTTAAACAGTAAAATTAACAGTAAAAATACTTATTTACAGTAAAAGAAGAAAATGTTTCAGAAAATGTCATTTTTACTGTGTAATTCTGGCAACCACAGCTGTCAGTTTTTTACTGTAAAAACACATTTTTTTAACAGTGTATTTTCCGACAAGTTCATGGCTGCAATGTTCACGTTAGCATATTGTAACAACTAACATAACAGTGTTGATGTTTTGCCTGTGCTTAGCGGTGCCTGCTTTCTCAGACGCCGTGTGTTTATGTTCTGACTGTGCGTACAAGTTGTCGGTTACGTTACGTTCAAAGTGGGCCATTTTCAACTCACCGCCAGATTCAAATGGTGCTTGTACATACAGTCAGATTTAAGGCTGTTTGTGTGGCTGTACTGGTTGAATTGCAATAACTGTTTATGTCAGGGCAGTCAGAGTGTCTGGTGAAGGACGGGTAGATGAGAGAGAGGCCCGAGGAGGGGTGCAGTGCAAGTGAAGCCTGCAGTAAGTCAAACAGCGTGTGGGGATTCTGTAGCATCTGGACATTAAAATCTGGTATATCCTCAGATATGGATTATTAATTATTAAATGCAAGATATTTTAAAATTACAGTGTGTAAAGCCTTTGAGTTGACATTTACAGTCAGGCTGGTTGTAGATGACCACAAGAAGAAATTCTTACTTGTGGAGTTTTGTGGAGCACTTGACACTAATGAGTCTGTGTCTGTGTCATATGCTCATCTGTCCAGCCAGGACACCGTGTAGTAGGTTAAGCTTCCTATATGAATATGTGACTTCATATGTGAAGTTTCCCTGACCTGAGTAAAAACAGGTGTGAGTCACTTCTGTATTTACCATGTGGGGCAGGACACTATGCTGCAGGTACTCAAATGAAAAGAACCTCCCAGCATCACAGCAACTGTGGTGTTGTCTCTCTGAGGTGTGTTGCATCTGGTTTAACAGGTCAGACTGATCCCACTTCACACTTGACCCTACTGTCTCTAATTTACACATTTAGAAGACAAAATAAACCTAATACACATAAAACCTATGAATATTAGTAGTTCTATTTTAGGGTAATTAGATGTCATCTCATCTCCACTTTTGTTAGTCTTCCTCAAAGTTTGACTCTACCAACCCCTCACAGTGTTCTTAAAACATCACACTCACAACATGAATGCAATGAAAATCTAAACAGTTTGTTAAATACACCTGGCTTCTCATAGATCTCATGTCTACAACATCTGGGTGTATCTGGTGCAAGTAGACACTTCCACTCTAAAATGCTATATAGGATATTTAATCTAGATAATCTAATAAAGAAATACAATAACAAGTGTTTGAATAACTAAATAACAATTTGTGCTGTAAAACTGAGTCTCATTGCTGTTACCAGGATGAACATACTGTATCAATGGAAATCCCTTTAGAAAAGTAACTCATTTAGTCCACAAGACTGAGACTAGAGCTTCAATAATGCAACATCAGCAGTAAACACTCCCCATAAAACCATTGATAGAAACGATTAGAGTTCAAGGTACAACCTGGTGTGCATTCAAACTTAAAAGTGCATTTTAATTGCACTTCTACAGTGCATTTTAGCAAAACGTATTCAATCACTGAGCTTGAACTGTGCCACTAACATTAGGTGAGAAAATGTGGAGAGAACAGAAAAACAGACAGTGCAGATTAAATCAGTTCAGTTGAAAATTCTGATTTAAGTATGGGTGAATTCAACACCTATGGTTCCCTGTTTTGTTCCCAGTTATACCACTAAAATATTCAACATTTTCAAAAGCTCTAAGTCACACTGGTCACTGGCTTTTTCTCTTGCTTATGGCTAATGCTTTATGCCTTTTTCACTGTTAGCCAACACCAGTAAACTGATCATAGCTAAACTTACTTCACAAATCACCTGTAGAAAATACTGTAGATAGGGAAAGCACATTTAACAAGTATGCAGGATATTCGATCAAGATATCTGCTGTCTTTCCCGCTAGTCAACATCGTAATCTCAGATCGAATAGTTAAAAGTCAACTTTAAGATATCTACTATGTCATTTGGACTATACGTAATGTGAATTCTAGATTTCTTGAACTACATTTTGACTAGTCAAAACGCTGATTTCAGATATCTAGAATTGAATTTTGACTAGTCATAATTCCTCATTTTGAGTATTGGAATTATTGAATTTTGACTATTCATAATTGTTGTTTCCTCACGGCTGACACACATATCTCTAATTAATCTAAATTTGACGATATCTTATTTATCTTTTTGGATGTCTCAAAGTAAGATATGATTAGTCAAAGTTCAGTTGTAGATATTTACTTGTTGTAAGTACTTGTTTTCCAAGATATCTAGAATTCTCACAGTGACATAATAGATATCTTAAAATTGACTTCTGAGTCAAAGTTTAATTGCAGATACCTGTTAAGTGGACTTTTGAGTAATCACATTGTAATTTTGACTATTCAAAATGCATTCCTAGATATCTGAAATACAATTGCGGGTATTCAAGTAAAGACTGTTAAAAGTGCTTGCCATAGCCACGAGGGCGTCTGAATGAATGCACAGAGGAATGACTGGCTTTTAAAAACACCTGTAGGTCGAGAGCACCTAGAGGTGCTTTCACTTGGTGGAATAGCTCCAGCTGAATCCAACCTGAGCACACGTGTAATAATGGTGAGTGAAACCAGCTGTGTGCCTTCAGTTATCTTCCTTAAACCTTTCCTCATAGCTGTGCACAGAAAAGTAGATTTAGCTTTCTGCTTAAGACGCCACTACAGCAGTGGGTTTTCTTCTGCTTAGTTATTCAGGTCTTATTGAAGTCTTTTAGATAAGTTTTAGATTTTTTTTGCAGAGGCTTAAATGAAACATCCATTTGTTTATGTCCAGGGTTGTTGTGGTAGTTGCAGCTCTGTTCCACTTTTCAGATTTAAACAAACTGATTATTTCCTGTGTCAGGAGAGTTTCTGAACCAATGTTTAACCTCCCATGTTTAGTGTCATTAAAATGATTCTGATATTATCATTTTCAGGATATTTCAGTTTTAGTCACTTAAGTCAGCCACGTTTATCTTCTCTCTGCAGACACAAGCATATTAACACCCATCAATAATGTCATGTAGTGTCTAAATACAACACTTCCATGAAAAGTTTGGCAGGACTGCCAATCTGTGCTGTAAATGTATGCCAATTAAAATTTCTCTGTGGAGGGAAAGTGTTGTTTTCTCCTGGCGTCACCTGACACACAGACAAAAGACCTCAGTCGCCTCTAAACACTCTTTTTCCACTGCATTTTCTGCCGCAGTAATGTTCCATTTTTCTCCACAACAGGGTTTAGATTTACACACAGTCCATGAAGGTTTATTTTAAGGGCAACTCAAGTATTATATGTCAGTACAATTAGGTGTATTTGCACTTCCTTCTTACTTTTAGTGTTACTCCTCCACACTTAAGCCCAGCTTTACAGTCTCTGGTTGAAATGTTAAGTAATGTACAATGAACACTCTGACAAAGTGTTGACAGAAAGTGACAGTAGATACATGAAGTGACTTCATCTGGCTGGTAATTACATTCCTGATTAATAACAGTAGCCCCTTAATGGGTTTCACCAACAGCTTAATGCTTTTAAAAAGCTGCACATAACTTCAATCTGATTAGACACAGAGAAGTTCTGCGAGACGTTAAACACCCATAGAGCATAAGCGTGAGTAGCTACGTGCCTGTTAAAGGGAGATTTTCTATTTTCTCATTTCCTCAGTTGGACACAGGAGGAAATGCAGGGCCCTTAACTAACGGACAATAAGCCCTTCAGCGGATTCATCACCCGGTCTGGCCAAACAATCTGAACAGCTTCGATCAAATGGACTCGCAGTAACAGAAAGCAGCTATTGCAGAACACACGCATTATATAAACAAGGGTATTGATTTAACACTATTGCTCTTATGGACACAGGCTGAAAATAACACTATAATTAGGGTTTCTTAGAAAGGTTTTATTATTAGGTGGGGTTAGTTTCCAATGAAAGTATGTGTAACCGAGAACATTTAAAATATATTCACAGCAAATCTCTAAATGTCACTGATATTGCAATTACTCACAAATCCTTATACTTGTGCACTTGTTATGAGATGTGGTGAAGATGGCAGAAGGCTTCAGGACTAACTAAACTCAACACTAAACATCACTAA
The DNA here is from genome assembly GCA_032270685.1 of Microctenopoma stevenorrisi. Classification (NCBI taxonomy): domain Eukaryota; kingdom Metazoa; phylum Chordata; class Actinopteri; order Anabantiformes; family Anabantidae; genus Microctenopoma; species Microctenopoma stevenorrisi. The sequence continues at coordinate 18,103,186 of JAUMTR010000019.1, read as the reverse complement.
TTTTATTTAATTTGTTGGTTTCTAAGCAGCCATTGGTTTACTGAGTTACACTCAATCCTAAACTGTCTCTAGAGCTCTGTTTCCTTCCTTTTGATAAAGTTTGGATCTTTTAAAGGCCATGGCCACCGCAGCATTCGGTGCACAAATCTTTTTATTTCCAAAGATAGCAGGTGCTTAAAGAAGCAGATGTAAATGCCTTTATGAGCCGTATATAACTGCTCTGTGGGATTATCCACTGCTAAAGAGCATCAAAAGAGACATTTGTTTATATGAAAGTGACAAAGCTGTGCGAGAGAAACAAAGAACAAATGCTTCAACTCAGCTATAATGAGGTAAAATCACATGGCATGAAAGCAGACTGCGATGAGATAAAGAAACGGCCCTTTCTGCTGTTTTATAGCTTCTGCCTTTCAACATCCTACTCGCGAGACAGCGTCGAAGAGACACTGAAGTATAAATATCCAACAATGTTTGGATGGCTGGCTTTCATTGCATCATTTATGTCTCATTGTAACGTCCTTCCCGTTCTGTTTCCTTTTTCGGATTAGTCTACCTGTCAAGGTAAACCCAGATTAGTGCTTCAGCAAAAACTTGCTGAATGTCTTAAAGCAAATAAGGAGAGAGTCTAGGTTTAATAGTCCATGTAGTTTACAGTAGAAAGTTCCTGTATTGGCTGATCTCGGCAGGGGGTAAAAGCAAAAAAAAAAATCATTGCCTCATTGTAAAGTTTTTTTTTCTCGTTATAAATAGAAACACGGTGAATAACATAACTTTCCAATGTATTCAAAGACAGAGGGTGTCTACGTTCTTAGAGTGATTTGAAATTTGTATTCATATTTACAGAAGGTGTTGACAGTTAGTTCAGTTACTACAGATTTCAGTTGATTTCTCTTGCTTCGGCTCAGCTTTTAAATGTGAAACACGCCCGTGACTCCCCCTGTCTGTTGAGTCCTTCAGCTCTCGTCTCAGATATGGCAAAGGGTACGCCATCCGTGTATGCTCAAATCCGAAAGCTTTGAGTTAATTGGAAGAGAGACGTGTCTTTATCATCACTTGTGTTCACTTTTTAAAAAAAGTAACATTTTATGTGGCAGAAAAATATACAGTGAGACCTGGAGCAGTTGCCGCCACCTCGACTACTTTCAAAAACAATGTTTACTAGTTAGCACAACCGGCTACAACCTTGTGTCACATTTCTAAGCAATCCCTCGGTTTTGTGTCCACTGTTCTCAGCTGCGTGACACGATTACACAAGGTGGATGGTCCCACCTGTGCTGTGCAAGTTGGCAGCAGCGCCCGGCAGCTGTGGTGGCACCCCGTTCAGAGTGGGAGAACACAGACGCTGGCAGCCGCCTCCTGTCTGAAAACATCCCGTGAAGCACACAAATCACCGTTCGCTGTACATTTTTAAATATTTACATCAAGAGAAATACTATTCTTTAAGGTAATGGAGTCCAACACATTTGACAGTTTATAGCAAAGTGTACAATATATACAAAAAAGAAATGCATGAATACAATCACGAGTAGTTAGATTTCTTCACATCTTTTTGTTGCTCTGGTACCAGTAGCTGAGGAGCTCTGTGTGCCCCGTGAAGCACATTGTAAGTCACCCCGCTCATTCCCATCAGGTCAGTGGGAGGTCAGGACTGCTGCTAAATGAAATACTCCTTTTGGTTTTCACCGGGAGCGCTCTGAGAGTCTGCCTCGTTGCTGAAGGGGAACTCGTGGCCTTCTTCTGGCTGCACTGCTTTGACGTCTTGGCTCCTATAAGTCTCTCGTCTGCTGCAGATGAATCTGGCCATTATCGCCAGCGCAGACACGGTGACAAAGATCACTACAGCGATCACCCCTGCAAAGAACAAAGCAGTCATATAGCCTGATGGATCATTATTTCCTCACCAGGACATAAAATCACCATGTCAAAAGGTAAACTGTGACGTTTTTAAAATCAGCTGCCAGTATTTGGGACAGAGCAGAAATGAAACACAAGCACACGCTGTAGAACGACACTTTTCTGAGACAAGGTGTATTTTTATTTCATCTAAATATCTTTTAGTTAATCTTCTAGTTCTTTTCTCATTCATTTCTCTTTTTCTAACATATAAAACGATCTCGTTGTCAGCTCTGTTCTCCAACCTCCCCCTCCTGTCTATATGTTAGTGCAACTCTTTCTCTTAGCCTTACTAATTGAATCTCATATTTTTCAATGTATTGTTATGTGGTATTTACCGAAACCTTTATGTATTGCTATAACTATTGTTTTTATTCATACGGAGACGGACTACATTACCTCCGATTAGAGCTGAATCAGTCCTGATGGCGTTGACTAAAGGCTGAACTGGATCCATTGGACTAGGCTGTTCTGCAGAGACAGAGGCAACGAGACGAAGACATTGAAGAAGGAAAGTAGGAAAGGGAAACAGATTCACTGGCAAAAGCAAGTAGATCAAATGTTAGAAGAGAACCAAAGGTGATGTAGAATTTATGAGAGAAAGGCTAACTGATTGTAGAGATAGATAAGGACAATGCTGGAGCCATCACACACACACAGCTCGTTGAAAGGCTCAGCACAGCCTCAAAAGTCGTCTGACTAATCTCATCTGTCATAGTGCCATCACGCTGCCTGCTTACCGAAGAAGATGGTTAATGAGCCCATAAAAAGTCTAATGAACAGCCCTGAGAATATTAAAGCCAAACTAGAAAGATTCTGACACTGAAAGAAGGGTGGATTGCGTAACTAATGACATATACATACACAGCATTAGCATACAGCTGCTTGTACCTGATGAGGAGTGTGTGGTTTCTGCTGCGTAGGGATTCACAGCAGATGAGGAACCACAGCTCGACTGGGACAGCGGGCCGGTGACAATAACGGGGCTGTCAGGGTGCAGCAGAGCAGCTTTCAGAGGACTGATGGAGTTAAAGTGAACAGCTGACAGACAGCCGGTGAACCCAAGAGAAGCCAGCGCGGCCAACTCTGCATCCACCTCACCAGACTCTAGAGACAGAGAGAAACGCAAAGAGACTGAGTGTCGATCAGTGAGATCCAATTACTCATCCAGTGATTCACCAGTAATGAATATTACGTGTGTGTATGTGTGTGTGTGTGTGTATATATATATGTATGCCACGATTAAAGTTATAACAAGAATTATTTTCTGTCCAGCAATAGCAGTTCAGTGTATTAAGATTAGTTTGTCATTGCTTGTGGTGCAACGCTGGTAATTTTCTGCATTTTTCATCAGTGGTCAGCCTGGTTCTGCTGGAGGTTTGTCTTGTTAAAGGGACTGTTTCCTCTCCACTGTCGTCTCAGTGCTTGCTCAAGTGGGACTGTTGGGTTTTCTCCAATATTTTGTATATATTTTCATATATTTATGTAATGTGTAAGGTCCTAAACCTTACACCAAAAAGTGCCTGGGGATGACTAATGTTGTGATTCTGCACTATAGAAATACGGTATAAAGCAGCAGAAACAGAGCAGCCACAGTGATGCTCCTCAGCAAGGTGAGCCACTTTACTGCCACTGTGGAGAAAACTACTTGGCAGCATGAAATAAGCTAAAATGTCAGATCGGTTGTGTTTTTAATAAGCCTGCACCGTGTTTCAACACAGGATGTTTTCACATTAGTTTCTGTGTCAGTATAAACACCACATCCCACAGAATCAGCCAGTATGGACATCGTTTCTGAGGGATCGATGTTTCAGTCCTGTTAAACTGTCAAGCTTTGAGCTAATCCTGTGGAGTGAGAGGGAGAGGGAGAGGGGGGGGGGGGGAGAGCACTCTCGCCTTACAGAACAGCCCGATAGCTTTATGGCCAATCATGTGGATTTCACACCACATCCAAGCAGGTGGCACAAAATGTAAAAGGGAGACAAGGAGAGGTCGCCAGCTGTCTTGGTGTTGTTCGGTTTGGTTAAAGTTACCTTTGGATTGTAAAATACTACATGCTAATAAAGCTATTAGGCAAGTGTTTGCCTCACCAATGGATATTCAAGCCTCATTTAAATCTCTAATGTTGGAACCAAAAACGCTCAAAGATTTTTTAAGATAATTATTCATGGATTAAAGTGTTTGAATATATGAATATACAGAAACCTTAGGGAGGAAACTACTGTACTCACAGCGTCACTATTCGTGACAGCAGGTGCTAAATAAAACCTTCAGGGGCTATAAATGTCAGTACAAACAACAATTATTCCTGCAGTGCAATATGATTACACAGCACATCATTGCCACTCATCTCGGTTATTACCAGAGTGAAACAACATTTTATCATCAGGACACTGCAGAGCGGCCCGGCTGGACAGGGTTGTTTATCGGCTGGATATTTGATCAGGATTAAGTTGATTGAGTTTCAGATTGAATGTCATCCCCTGACCAGTAGGAAATACATGCGTATATAGAGACTGTCCTGCGAGAGGGGGGGGAAGCGACGGAAGGAAACTTAGTAAAACTGATCATGTCGTAGACACTCTGTTGGTGCATTAACAGACCATATGTTTCTAAGACAACACTTTTTCTCTGTCTCCACATTTTACTTCACATTAAGCAGTCGATAGTCTGATGGTGCATTAACGTACCATATGTTTTAACACCAGTTAGGAAGACAGTTTCAGTCTTCCTTTCACTTTTCCCGCTAATTAAAGTACATGCAGGTAGGGAGTTTGTCTCTGAGGCCTTTTAAGAACTAATTTGCTTCACTTGGCATTCGTGTACACATGTTTCACAAGTCATTAAGTAGTCAACTGTGGTTAGGGTCAGATCTGTTAATTAAAGTATTAATTAAAGTTAATTAAAGTATATTTTGCCTGAATCTGCAAAGTAACTCATCGTAAGTCAACATGTTCGGGTGAACTACCAATTACCTTAAAACTGTACTTTCCACCACCTAGTCAAACACGTCAGCTTTCTGATGAAGGAATATCCAAGAACTGTACTCTGAGGGGGTGATTGGTGTGTGGAGAGATGCAGTACTTCATCAGGCTCAAAACCATTCGCTGCAAAAACTGAACTCCCCCCACTGACACATATTATGATGCCACACTCCAGTGCTATGTGCTGCATTAGTGGGACTCTGACTATGTGTTTGTGAACAAACTCAGCAAAAGAAAGTCCTTGTTTGTGGACACCTTCATCTATTTCTGATACTGAAAAACATGAAACCAACAAACAAATCCAAAAAAAACTATTTTCACAGATGAACTTGGAATGAATGGGTCCAGAGCTGACTCCAGATTGTCCGTGTCAGATGTGTTCATGTTTGTGAAATTGTCCTTTTGGACTAGGCGAGGGGTGGTCCCTGGGTAGTGTGAGCTGGAGCTGCAAAAAGTGCTGTACACTGCAGGACTGCAGTGCAGTGTCTTGTTTGGCACAGTGTGTGCACGTTATGTATGTAACACTGGCTTTGCAAAGGAGAGAAGTGCAGGACAACGGCAGAAGGGACGGGGGAATATTTACTATGCTTTCTGGTGTTGTGCGGAGCAGTTCGGATAAAAGGTGTCGTCAACCTGCCCACAGTTCTCCGATGATCCACCTGCTGCATTCACATACTGCACCTCACTGTAACGTTTACAGCAGTGCATGTCTGAAAATGGCTCAGTATGAGCACACTGGCAGCACTGGTCGTGTGTCCATGAACTCAGGATTACTGTCCACCTCCTCCCAGGTGCTGCCCTTTAACTCCGCCTCTAAGTTTATCACTAGCTGTCTCTCTGTCGTCTCTGTGTTTTTCTCTACGAGCATCCCAGTCTCTCCTTTCTTTCCTGGTTCATTAGTTAGGGTGATGGATGACATGGCTGGTAGGGAATGACAGTGTATCAACTATCTTGCTGCCTCTCTGATACTCTGATACAGCTGTCTGAGTCCTCTGGTTCAGCAGAGGGAAGGCGGGGTCACAGACCAACATGTCCTGGGTCACCAAGCATCAATATATATCCATTTCTTATGTGTGCGCTGTGTGTTCATGCTCAAAACTCCCCCACAAAAGTCACTGTACATTATCCAGTAGCACAGTTGTGAGTGCAGCTTCAACACTGCCTATTCTCCAGACAAGCGCAGGGATATCAGTATATAGATTATACAGTATATTGTAGCTGGGTTCAGGTTGTGCTTCCTAAGTTAGCTTTGCGCTGAGTACTGGTTCCAGGGGCAGACAGAGTCCTGTAGGGGACGTTGGAAGTGATGTAAAGTACAATGTTCTGCCATGCAAGTGAAGGGTCAACTGTATCATCTAACTTCCTGGTTTCATTTGACCCCGTCGTCAGCAGCTGAGACTTATTGGTTGTTATGCTGAATCACAGGGTGCTGACTCCAATCTTCTAAGTAATTTGCTCTTTTCAATCTCTCCTCATTACCATACAAAGTGAAGGACCTTTTCTAAAGTTATTACCATTCCGGCTGTCTGAGGCCAGGCTCAGATAGACACACACACACACACACACACACGTAAAGGCTGTATTAGATAGCACAGATACGAGTTAGACAACACTTACTGTATTTCCTGAACTAAAAACAATACCATTTAAAAAGATACCTCAGCCACCCATATGGCTCTATAGTGCATCTTAATGTGACTTAAGTAGGTGGCTCCACATTAAGTGATGTCTGAGCTTGTTCTTATCTTGCATCTTCACAGTAAAGTGCGACCACTTGAACATGAATGTCAACCACAGCTGTTGCTCAGGCTAAGGTTTTCCCACTGGACCACCTCCCACGATGAACAGATGAACAGCAGCAAGCTTTACAGCGGTCCAAAGTCTCTGTGCTGCTGTTGAAATGAGTCTGTTCAAGTGCAGGAGACTGCAGTATGAGAGCCTCACTCACCCTGCACCCTGCCCAGGATGAGTGATCTGATGCTGTTGAATTCCAAGTCCGATGTCAAATTGAAGTCCTCCTTAGCATTCTGGTCGATCTGAAAGATAATGTATGTCACATATGTAAGAAAGCACAGACTGGAGACTTCGTGGCTGCAGAGTAAGTTAACATGAAAACACAGTTACTGGATTAGACAGACCTGCAGCCTGATCTAGATATTAAAAGAGCTTCAGCCCCAAAGCTGGAGACCAGTACTTCACAGTACCTGAGCAGAAAAGACTAAAGAGAGCAGATGCTGGGGTGGTAAATGACTCACACAGACGTGTGTCCATGAACTCAGGATGTGTGTGTTTCATAATAACACACACAGGGGTGATGCATTGCTTGCTAACACCGAGATTTGGGTTTTGGTGAACCATTTATCAATTAGACATCTGCCAATGTGGATCAAACCAAGACTAAAATGGAGCCACGCAAAACAAGCACAAAGCAGCCCGAACAAAGAGGGAAAGGAAGCATTTATGGATTTTACTCCACAAAGTTTCAAAAGGCCTCTTGGCATTTTGGTGCTGTAGGCAATAAATCCAAAAGACCAACATTCGTGACCCTGTGCCTCAGGGGTTGTATGATAGAGTAAATCAGCTGTCATTCACAAAGCAAACATCTGGATTTATATTTGACATCTGAATGTCTGAACTGGTCACCGTCTCTTTTCTAGTTAATCCCACCAGGACATCCCGAAATAAATGTTCTTCTCAGCGTGTAGAGTGCCTGTTATTTCATCTTCCGTTAACTCGAGTTCAGGACGGACTTGATTCACGATTCATTTACAGCAGCAGTGATCAGATTCACTTAACAGTCGACATCATCCTTAAGCATCTTCTTCTCTTCCTTGCTCCCCATGGGTCGACTTCCAGTGTTGCTAAAATAATCTGCAATGCTTGTGGTGATGTCTGTGACACTGAATTATTTGGTGCGCTCGTGTGTGTACCTGAACAGAGACGGTGGCTGCCTGTCTCCTGATGGTCACAGTGTGCAAATGTCCATCAGCCAGGTTTGTGACTCTGCTGCCCAGCACCTCAACGTCTCTGCTGCTGTGTAACTTGTACCTTAGCTCCAGCTCATCTATGCAAACACAAACACAAACTAAATATACAACACAAGCAAACACAAACTTTGGAATGTTTGTTTCAAGCCAAACAGTAAAAAAAGCTCTAGCTGTGAACAATAGCATACCATGTGATCTCATTTTACAACGTTGCAGCTTCCAGCTGGTCTAAAATTATAAAGACTGGTGTGTGAGATTTGGAATAGGTTAAGCCATTTAACATTTAACGTTTTTGCCTCATATTAATATCATCGAAGACCTCAATCCTTCAAAAGAACATTTCCATCAGATACTAGCTGGTGAATTAAAACCCACAATCCATTTAAAAGTGTTCTATACAATTCAATGATATAAAATAATTACTCCGTCGTTGCACTCCATAACCTCTTTCCCTATCCTTGCTGCTGAGATAATTTGAATTCTCTGAGATATCTGTGCACTTTACAGATGATCAGACACGATAGGAAATGTCAGGGCCAAACCCATAATACGTGATGTCATATCAAATGTATTTGTATTATAAATCTATTTTTCAAATGCATGCCAATGGATGCAATGCCCAGTATCATAACAGAAAATCTTGATAATTAATAGGGTTTGGAGAGGGCACAGGGTGTTTCAGGCTCACAGAGAGTGACTCAGGAAAGAGTCTCTGTGTGCAGCAGCTTCTGTTACTGCAAGAGTAAAAGACAGAAACATGAGACAGGACATTCGCGAGCACCCCAGATAAATACTTGCTGAGAATTAATTAGATATTTCAGCAAGAGCTGTGCAGATATCTATCAGCTACATGAAGAAGTTTCCCTAAGTTATTAAAAAGCTTAGAGTTGCTTCTAACAGCTGAACCTAAAGGTTTTATTCAAATATCTTTCTCTGAACAATCATGCCTCTAAATATTTCCCACACTTGCTAGTTGTACTAATGACAACTGATGTTACTCGAGAATGCATAACAAATACCTGAACTCTGCGTCTCGCTAGTTTAAAAAAACGCGTTAGAAAGCAGCAGCATGGCTGCACGTTACTGTGATTTAATGGTGCAAAGTTTCAAGGTGGAACAAGGGATAGAAATTTGAAAAACCCTTCTGAAAACAGAATTACTGCTTAATTAAATGTAGAAAGAACGGTGGAGGAGAGCGAGGAAGATATGGAGTAAGAGGAGAGGGCAGCTGAACTTAAGTAAATGCAGGAAAACAGTGGCCAAATGAACACATTTGTGCAAACTCCTTTTGATCCTCCTCACCGTGACTGTTGATAAGCAGGGCCAGGTATTCCCCATAGAAAGAGTTGACGTAGAGCAGTAGAGCGGGGCTCTGGCTTGTTCTGAAGCCCAGGGAAATATTCTCCCCCCTCAGCGTCATGTCAGAGTAGATGGAGGAAGGCCAGGCGCTTCTGTTCCTGCTCAGTTCATACGGCTCGTTCAGGATGTAGGCGATGGATGTTGTAGACTTAAAGGTGGCTGAAGCCTCTGAAAGAGACCATTTAAAGGGGGGTGTTAGTGGTAAAGCTGACTAACATCTCTGTGTTTACCCAAAGGAAAAGTGCATTTAGCACCAATTGTACATCTTTGTTGGAGATTTGTTAGGACTATTGTCATCTTCTGTCTGTAATTGCTTAAAACCAAATATCAAATATTCTTTTATCTGCTTCATGTGTCATTTCAACAGGATTTCACTGGAATGTGACTTGCTTTAACTCATCACTTTACTTTTTAACAAGGTTGGAACAGAGTAAAAATAGATCACATCAAAGAAAAACTGTCAGCATGAACTTATTAACTGTGTTTGTGTTTCGTAGATACACTGTGCAACACTGTTTCATTTCTAAGCCCTTCACAATTGTGTTGAATTATCTCTTCCGTTAATTTGTAGTTTCTCATTATTTTGTCAAATCACGGTCTCGGCAACAGCTTCAGTTCATAAACACAGCAAATGTATTTCTACAGAACTCACACTGAAATTGTGGTGACTTTTAAAAATCAATTCAACAGGTCCTTGACGAATCACGTGGCTGATACATTGGCCTGGTGGGCTGGAAGGTCTCACTGAGATTATCTGATGCTCGGCCTTCAGCTCAGAATGGGCTCATTGGGACCAGCTCAAAGTGAGTGTTGAAAGGATGAAATGTGCTCAGTGGACCAGTCCGGCCATCAGGACCAGTCTAATGCTGACTCCTCCTCATTCAAGCACCAGTACATCACTAGTTAGAGTTTTAGGAGGTTTTTACAGACCATTAGCCACTCTGTTGCTCTGCACATGAACACGCATCCATATGCTACAATAGTCCTGTATCTAAAGGGATTTATACAATGCCCCAAATAATGTGCAATAGAGACTTTTTATATTGGTCAGTCATACCATAGCAGTGATACTCTCCTACCCTACTTGCATGCACTCTTAGCCTCACGCTTTCAACACCGTATGGAGCCTCCAAATCCTGAAGCTAATGCAAGCTGGCGTGCTACAAGTCACAAGAGACATTTCTGCACCAGCATCTTCAAACACAGCACCATTTAAATGGGGGTGATATAGATATTCCTCCAAAAATTATCGTTAATTATCACTGTCTGTGACTGCCACATCAGACTGCCAAGCAAATCTCTTCTTTATTTGGCGAGCCTCTAGATAGGGTGCATACCGCGAACTGGCAATAAAAACAGCAAGAAAACAAAAACAGACTGCTGTTAAAGTCAAACAGATACAATATTATTATATGGATACCACATGAGGGAAATATATCACTGATGAATACAAGCGCAAGAACAGTCGTAAGGGGCGTAATGTGATACGGTGAAAACAAAAGCAGGATAAAGCTCTATAAGAGAAACCTCAGAATGTGAAAACATTGCTATCATAGTCAAAAGCTGTTTCAATTAGTGTTTGAGCATAAGCTCTCTCATACTCATTTTCCAAACGTTACATTGCGTGGAGGAATGGCACACGTTACATCACACTTCGCCTCACGGAAACACTTGATCGTCATTCTCCTCCTCATCATCTCTTCTGCACAGGAAAATTAAATTGTCAATTTAATTGTAGTGATAGTGAAAAAAGAAACAACAACAAATGAGCCAATGTGAAAAAGGGGGAGATACTTTTAATTAGATGATATCAGTCCTTGTTTCCCTCAGTTTCTTTTCAGCCTGTGTGTCATTTTGACTGTCAATTCATTTGAACTGTCTGGCAGCTGTTAGAGGTTTTTGATGAGTAGACATATCTAGATAAAAATGTGTAGGTCTAAAATACTCTACAGAAAAATATTGTAAAATACAACCAAGTTTGTGTTGGATTAAAACTGAACTAGATGTTATTTTAGTCACATTTCTTCTTTTTGATTCTTATTGATTCCTTCATCAATATTAAAAAATAATCAACTGTTACTTTAGGGTGGAAAATACTGATCGTCTTTGTCTTCACTGGAAGGAAGTTTCCAATATAATGAAATGTCTCTACCTTCATGACAAAAGGCTCCGGTGTAGGCCGACTGGCCACAGTCACACGAAAAACCGTTGGCTTTTTCAACACAGCGACCCAGGTTCTGGCACAGGGAACCGTAGCTGCTGCAGTGACCCGGGCAGCCAGGTCGAACCCCAGGGGTGATCATCGCCCTCTCCTCCAAGTCCAGAGTGACACCATTCAGCTGCAGAGAGCGGATGCAGCCTAGAAAGCCTTTCTGTCTGGATGCAGTACCTCCTGTCAACAGAAACAAATTCAAGAGGAAAATTACACAAAGGGCTAAAGAGTCCAGTCTGCTATTCACTACATTAATTTAAAAGAAAGGTAAAGAGTTTGCACAGAATCCTGAAGGAATTTTCTCACATTTACTGCAAACATGTTAGAACAGGGGGAGAAAAGCATAGCTGAATCCCTCGTGCTTTCCTTTTGTGCTTCTGTGCTTTCTTCTAACTTAAAAAGTTTCAGTAAGTTTAGATGTAGTTTAGTTTTGTCCAACCAGAATAAAAACTTTACCTTCCAAGTGTAATGAAAAGTAGCCTAATTGGTTATTTAAAACACTTAATCTGACAACAATGGTCACACTGCGTTTTTAATTCTCCATGTAGTAAATTAAAAAGGACAGTCATGCGAGGCTCTGCAGGACACTGGGACACAGCCACTGCTTATATCACTGTGCTGGCTGTTGAGCCATCTGGTGTCTTCTTTCCAGGAAATAGGAACAATGTCTTACTCCCTTTTAACATACAGCAACCTCATGCTGTGTGAGTTTAGACTTTGCAAAATTACATTTCTCCTGCAGTCTGATAAAGCTGTGATCAGCTGGAGCGTCATGTCCCACCACTAATTCACTAACCTATGTGAGACTGGACATGTTACCGATTGTCATTCCCACTGAGTAAAACACCAGCACATAAAACTCCTATTTTATGATTTAATGATGATGTGGAGCTCCTACAAAGTACTGAGTGAAAAGGCTAAAAGCGTTCAACCACTCATTAATGTGTGTGTTTTACCTACAGCTCATACAGGAATATGTGTAACACTGTGTATGCGAAATATATTCCTTTCATGGCAATAAATGAAGCTGAGCCAGAATAACTTTGGGTCATATAAATTCACCCGAGGACACATGGTGTCTTATTAAGTCATACAAGGCAATTTTATACATTACAAATGGGACACACCATTCAGAGCAATATAGATGCCTTTGCAGTATTGTGAATTCTGATTTCTCAGATGGGATGCTGCTAACATTATAGATTAACAATAACAATCTCTGAATCACTCAGCCTTTCACTTTCCAAAACACAACAGTTGAGACATTCAAACGCTCATATTGCTTCGCTGGAAATCAAGTCAAACACAAACAATCTCTCCCACAGCCGTCCATCTCCTAATCCCATCACATTTCTATTCACGTATATAAATCCCTCTGCATCCGTGGTAAACACCGTCCAGGACAGTTTTGCTCGCATAAGGAGTGAGACTCACTGCCACTTCTTTCTAGTTATCCAGAGAGGATTATTAGCTTAACATAGGGAGCCACCTCCATCTCTCCACATCTCTCCAATCGTATTATTTGCTGCTTGATTTTCTTTCTCCTTCGTGTGTTTACAAATGAATGAATGACCATAATATTTACTGAAAGATAAAGCCTCATAATACAAAATGGATTTTCACCCCCCTCCAACCAGATAAGAGCGAAAGGTTAAACAGCATTATGAAAGTCTGTGGACGAGATGAAGATAAGAGAGTTTAAACTGATGAAGTAAGGAGGAACAAAGTACAACGACACTGCTGACAAACTTTAAAAGTTCCTTCTAATGAGCATCAAAGTCTAATCTAATCTAATCATGTCATCAGGAAAGTATTTCTCTCAGGCATTCAGTAGCATAAATCTTCTCTAAATGATTGATAAACAGTAAACACATACAATTAAAAACAAATCAATCAACTTCAATAACACAATAATTCCACACTTGTATGTGTGCTTTCCATCCAGGGGGTATTTTTTTTAGGTGAAGACGACACAGAAATAGATCCTTCCTCTTTCTGCAGGTATCGCTCACATTGCTGCTGTATGTTTCCTGTGTTCAGTTACTCAGTCTGCGCCCTGCACCTGGCTCTGCAACACGCATACAGACCAAGTGAACCTTCAAGGTCAGGACACAGTGAAGGTGCTGGTCCTTATGATCAATAGCCTAATTGGAATGTTTTAGCTTAAATTAACCAGGGCAAACATCACACCAGTGACAGTCAACAAAGTCAAATGATGAAGTTTGAACACAATATATCCATGACTATTTTGGGGAGGCTTCCCATAGCTTCTGAAGCCTTATTTTTCGATCTGACAGCCTTATTTTATACCTTTAAAGGTGTCAAGGATAATGCGTCCACAGCCTTCTGTTGGTGAGAATTAACACTGTCTCACTAAATGTTGGCAGCAAGTCTGCCTCAAACTAAGATCTGCTCTGTTTTTGTTTTGGTTACAAAAGACAAACAAATTCTAATCACATTGCCATAAAACATGGATATTTATGAATAATAACCACCTTTCAATAATCAGAAAATGTCCACTGAGCAGCTCGTATTTCTAGTGTAGCGCCACAAACTGAACACAGGCAGCACACATAAGGCTGCTTATCCACTTTCAAAGCACCTCAGGTCAGCTGGATTAGATCCTAAGGATGGGGCAGCATATGCAGCTGCCATCTATGCCAACAGCTGCCCATTGGGACTTGTGTGCGGTGCAGCAGCAACACTTATAACTACAATTTTAGTTCCTACTGTGTCCAAGCAGAGAGAGTCTATTGAAGATTCAGATGACGTATGTGCTCATCTGCTTCCCTGCTCACGAGCGTGTGTGTCTAATCTGAGATTAGGACAAGATGTCACAGCAGTTATCACCAGCATCCTTCTGCCAACGAGGTGAATGTCAGTGGTCAAATAGCATCATTCTCTCAACAACATCACAAATGGTAATCCTTCCTGTATGGTAAACTATCCCAGCCTTCTTTAATTAACACTGCTCACCCGTTACACACACTTACTTTGAATTTAGCTCCTCTGAACACTGTTTTGAAAGCATTGGAGAACACACTCTTCCCCCCTCACCTATGAATAACTGGCTGTTGAGCTGCAGATGAATGTGTCCATCAGGAGGAGCTTCCTGCGTAGCAGCGGGGAGCCCGTCAACACGAAGCAGCGCCTCCTTCACATTTCTCTCTGCTCGCACAATATGCCAACGGTTGTCATTCAATGGGACGCGTGTCTCCACCCGCACTTCCAGCGGGCCATTCCCCACATCAAAGGAGAAAACGACCTCTGAGGAGGCTGCAGAGGAAGGTAAGAGGCAGAACAATGATGGACACTAAATTAAAGAAAGAGAAGAAACACAGAAGACATGGTTGCACCCAGACTGGATGACTGTCACGCCAACAGACTGAGTTTGACTTGTTCCTCCTGTACCACGGCAGGCTGATTAACGAACCTTCGTTGACACTTAGAGATAATTAGGTCCTCTGATGGGTGAGCCATTGTAAATCTCCAATGTCACTTCCAGACGCTGCAGCCTCATCTTTGCGCTGAGAGAAAACGACTTTAAACAATTCATCGTGCCACTGTGTTTAATGATGTGTAGAATCTTACAGCAGGTTTTATTCAACTTTAAGTTTATTTTTCAATTTCTTTTGTATTATATATAAGAAAATAACAAAAAAGAGTTAAGATTGAGATTGAGAGATATTGTTCTTTGAAATCTGTTTTACTGAACTGATTTTAGGGATTGTATATATGCAGGCATTTTAACAGCAAAAGCATTTTCCTCAGCTTGGCTCCAGATTGTGCCATCTTTCAATAAACCCATGAGTCAGTTGTGTTCCTCCGGCACCATATGTTGGCAGGAGTGTGAAGTGACTTCCTCCCACCCGTCCATCTGTTGGCAGGATGGACAGACAGCTGGACACAAATCTGAGCTGATCCACAGATCAGCCCAGGGCAGAAAGAATAGACACACATCTGTTTGTGTGTGTGTGTGTGTGTGTGTGTGTGTGTGTGTGTGTGTGTGTGTGTGCCAGCGCCTTTCTGAGACCGGCTCTGTGGTATCATCAGTCTAAAGCTATTTCCCTCTTCAAGTCCAGTTCTGCACTGTCAGCACATAAGCAGCTCACAATTTTATGCCACTAATGATCTTTTGCTTTAATCTAGTAAGAGCTTGTTGCAAATAAGAAATAACGTGTAATCTGCCTTTAACTGTCACTTGATTCCACATTCATGGAAATATATAATATTTTACTGGTCAATTCGTTTTGACATAAGATTAAATTAGATCCAACTTTATTGTGAGGGCACAAAGTACAGATACTTAAGCTTCTAAGCAGAAGCATTTATATAATACGTTACATTACAACATACAGAGCCTAAAACAGTTACTATGAATAGAATATACAGAACAATATATTATTTACATTAATGTATGCAGAATGCAAAAACTACTGTTACATGTTTTATTACAGGAAGCAGGACGAAAAGTGAAGTCTGTATGAAGTCTGAGATGAAAGTAAATGTTTATGAGTTACAGTAAAATATACACGGTATAAAGTTGTAGGTCTAATAAAGAACACAGAATTTATTCAAGTGACTAGTTTGCTTTGATGTCACTGAGCAGCGTGGTTCAGCAGGGAAACAGCTGAAGGAAAGAAACTGTTCTTGAAACTGCTGGTCCTGGTTCTGAGGTTCCTAAAGCGCCCCCCTGAAGGGAGGGTGGGCAGGGTGAAAAGTGTCCCTGATGATGTCATGGGCTGCTCGTAGCCACCTGTTCTCACAACCCTTTCCAATAGGTGGGAATTTTGTGATGGAAAAATCAGCCAAAATATATATAACTGTTGTCAATTAAAAAAAGATGAAGCTGACGTTTGTGATGATCTAACAAGACTTCCATGGATATTTAAAGCATGTTTTACAAGGATGCACTGCAGTGTAATCCCATAGCTTCTTTTTAGCAGTGTGATCAGGTTCAAATGTTATTTTGCTCATTACTTTGTTGCTGGTAGAGGTTAGGGAAGCTAAAATGTATTAACTCTATAGTCACTTGTGGTTACTGCATAACTTGATATTTTAGAGGAACAAATTCAGTAGTAGTTCAACAGTTAAATTATATATTTGCTAAATATTTCCTGGCTCAACGGGTGTGAATGAACATCCCAGTAGACTCCAACCTGCAGTAATGGCCAAGCCTGAATGTTTTTGTACACAAAAACATAACATTCAACTTTTTTGGCAGTCTAGGTTATTATTCTTTTAAATTTAATTAGTATGCGACAGACACTGATTCAGTCCTAAGTCCTTGCTGTGAAGCATGAGCTGTTAGCCCAGGCTGCCCCAGTGGGCCTGAGACTCTAAACCTAATCTAGGTTAGCGTCCTGCACTCATTAATCTTCACAGCATTTAGCCAGCTCTGTTAAACTTAACCTATAATAAAAAGAGGTGAGCTGAAGGCCACACTGAATCCATTCATCCATCATAACACTACCAGCATGCCCACGCTCGACCTTTAGGTACAAAGTTAGCAGAGTGGTGACATCTGTGTGTGAACAAAACATCATCATCATCCTTTGTGGATGATGCTGACAGTGGGACTGTGGAGCCCTTTAATTAAAAAAAAAACCCAAGCAAAACAACTATATTTAGAAGCAGCTCTCTGGTCCAGCTCCAGTCACGTTAACAGCAGTAATAATGATATAGATTCATCTCAGCACCAGCTGTCATAATAACAACAGTAACAGTGCTGCAACGAGATAAAAGACATACTCCACTGTGAGAATGTCGGCTTTCCCCAAGGAGGTGGGCTACCGTGTGTGTGTGTGTGAAACAGAGAAAGAAAGGGAAAAAGAGAGGTATTAGAAAGCAATTTGGTTTCTACAGCTCAGCTTTCCAACAGTGTGGCATGTAGTGTAACTGTTTCTTTGAATGTGCTATAGAAAGATAGATTCAGTGCATCAAACTCAAAATTCAAAATGCATTGTTTGACAGAGGAGCAGAAACAGAGAAAATAATTGCACATGACTTCCAATCCCTCCATTATCCTAACCACTAATCTGTGTCCACTATGACAGCATTTGGTGTTCTGGAGGTTTCACGTTTCCACGTATGAACTGTATCTGGACCAGAATTGGCAAAAAAAGTCAAACTAATTGTGCATAACTAACATCAAACAGTAAAGATGTGACGATAAACAGCGAGTGGGGACTGCTGTCGTTTCTCTCAGGAGGTCAGACCTCACTGACAGGTATTTGGAACTAATCAAGAAAACATTTATATGATAATGAGAGAAACGCTGAGTTCTCACTTACATCTCAGTTCTATCCGGATAAAGTCCTTGATACCCAGATTTTCCAGGAAGACCCCAGAGGAGGATGTGGTTTTAAACAGGAAGGATATGTCTGCATTCAACTCCCCGTGGAAGGTGGGGAAGTGAAGGTAAGATGTCTCCTTGTCAAAAAACGCAGCATTCCAAAAATTCTCTGCAAGGAAAGAAAAATAATAAATTAAACGTAGCAACATAACTCTGGAACAAAGCTTATTAAAAGAAATCTTGTTATTATGGCAGTATAATGAAAATTGTGTGGCAAACAAATGAACCAACTGTTCAGCTAATTAGCTACGAACAAAGGCACAACTCCAGCAATGTTATCTCATCTATGCTGATTTATTGTGCAAGGTGTTTATTTATTTACTTGTTAAGCTGAAGACTGAAATCAAAAGCAATTAAAGAAAGTGAAATACATCACATACAGTAGATTAGTTTATTATGTATCG
Source organism: Microctenopoma stevenorrisi (assembly GCA_032270685.1). Classification (NCBI taxonomy): domain Eukaryota; kingdom Metazoa; phylum Chordata; class Actinopteri; order Anabantiformes; family Anabantidae; genus Microctenopoma; species Microctenopoma stevenorrisi. The sequence goes on along the minus strand of JAUMTR010000019.1, from coordinate 18,084,992 downwards.
TTTCATTAAAAGTTGTTAATTAAGGGCATGAAGAAGTCATATTTTAGCCACCGATATGCTAATCAGCTGGTGTAATTGGCCACAGTCGCCACCTACCCACGCCAAACAAAGATCTTTACAGTTCCGTATTCCCATCATTACTTTTCACACATACTAAGGGTTAACGCGTCTTCAGCAGCGTTCGAAAACCACCTGCAGCAGGAGAAGGGTACATTTACTGTTGTTCAGCTGCAAACAATACTAAAAGCACACTTAATGTGACGTACTGTCCCCGTGACAGTGGAGGGGTCCCACTCTGTAGGCAGCCTCTGACCCTGGCCGCTGGATGTCACCCAGCACCAGAGACCTGACTGGAAGGGTCTCCTTATGGGTGAGCAGGCCTGAGTCATTAGCCCTGTACATGAAAGAGAAAGGGAACAAGGAAGATGATGAACTCACTGATGAAGGAGAAGGAAATATGAAAGCAGCACGAGGAAGAGGAAAATGGATGAGAAAAAAGTTCTAAAGAGCAGAGGAAACGAGCATAGGAGGAAGAAGGATGATGAGGAACCAGCATAAAAACACAGAGGAGTAGAGGAGGAGAAGGATTAGAATTGAAGAAGGATGTGGAGGCAAAGAGGAAGGTAGATAAAGAAAGCAAAACCTTTGCCCACCTGAACTCAAAGCTGCAGGGTTTTTGAAAAAGTGGGACAAACTGTATTTAGATTACCAACGCACCACCTCTCGATTGTGCGTGTGCTTGTCTGTTCATTTGTTCTTGCAAGTTTACAGGTAGATAGTTCACATGAAGATCAGTGTTTTGCACGTCTCACATGGAACCATTTCATAAAGGGAACGTGGGCTGAGTCATTCATCTGCACGTTCACCATGCACCCGGATCTGTGGGCTTTCATATTCCAGCACTCTGCTTTGTTGCTGCAAAACTTTGTCAAAAATAAATCTAGGACTGTAGGCACATGAGGTGCCTGAAAATCAGATGAGATACTGACGGCAGGAGAGAGTCTATAAAAATAGAGTTGAAGCCACGTAGATTTAGGCAGGAAGATAGAAAGAAAGACCTTTGGCTATGCAGACAGCAGCAGGATTGGTTACAATATGGGTGAATTGGTCTAAATGCAGAATTGGTCACAGAAGTGGGGAAGGTGACCTAAATACAGAATTGCTAACAGCATGAATAAAAAGCTTTAACTGCAGGATGAGATAGAATATGGAGAGGATGTTGAAATACTTTGGGACTCGTCCCGGGCGTCTACTGCTCATCTTTTCTTTTTCTTTTTAGTCCAGGACAGAATTTGATGGCAAACATGATTCTCGATTAGCGAAGCATCATAGATTTAATTATCAAGAGTTCCTAAAGAAAAAATAGACGTGTTTTCAGTGGAGGTTTCTACGATGCTTTGCCAACTCGCCCTCGTTCAGAAGGGATAAGCAGCCAAGGCTGACGGAAATGCCGTTAGTTTAGTTTTTAGCGAACAAATGAAACAGTATAAGGTTCTGAGCTGGCTGCTGCTGGCGCTGAATGAAAAGTCAGATGATCACCAAACTTATTACAATTTATCCTGAGGGAGACCAAAGGGTCTTTATTAAATTTCATGGCACTCCATCAAATGTGGTAGTGCTGATCTCATAATAGTAGGTGTTGAGATTTCAGACACTGACCGACAGACTTCCTCTAACATAAATAGGTTCTTCTCTACGTCTCTTAATGCAATAGTGCATTTGAATAGGATTAACTGATGTAAGAAGGACCTTGCGTTTTTTCCTTTATCAATTTGACTTGTTAATATAAGAACACTAAATCCAAATAAATACAGTACCACTGGTCAGAGTCAGCATCACAGTTGCAGTAGTGGTCTGAGTCTAGACAGTTGTCCTGCAGACCACAGGCGCACTGGTGGCTGCCCGGCAGAGCCCCACCCCAGTATGTCTGGACCTGTCCGGGACCTGGACCGCCCGTCCACCAGCTGAACGGAGCACCCTCTGAAACACAGATTCCATCAGGGTCAGTTCTACTGCTAAACAGAGATGAATCTGACAATTTGCACCTGTTTGCACTTGACTCTAACATTAAATAGGACGTGGTGTTTTTTCCTTCTCCTCTTCTTCTGTTCTTTGTCCTCTATCTGTCTAACAGCACTCACCACTTAAGGATTTTTAACACTCCTCTGTTCAGCCTTGACTGTGTATCACAGCTGTTTCCCTGATAAAATAAATGAACAGATAATGGGACGGCTACTCTCGCAAGACTCCTCACCTTCACACACAAGCTCACTGTAGTGGTTCAAAACAAGATGGGCAACTGAAGTGCGCCATTTTGCCTTTTACATGAATAATGGCGAGCAAAGTTTGGATTCTCGTGCTGAGGATGCAGCTTGTAGGTGCCTTCTTTGCATCTTGCCTCTTGTAAAACATATCTTTTGAAACTAAAACAGTACCAGAAAAGGAAACTACGACTGAATAAGTGGTGTAGGTAAAGTTTAAGCTGCTGCGGCAGAATACAGATGAGAGCATGCACAACAGAAACTCAAGTAAATTACCTAAAATCAGCAATTCACTCACTTTCCTCTGCTGCCAGATATAGATCCTCTAGATACAGAAAAGCTTGCTTTGCAAACAAGTTTGTGCCTGATGCCCTTTCCCATTAAATACCCTCTCCTCCAACACAAACAAACACAGTCAGGAGTGCTTAACAAGAACAACACCATTTAAATATCTGACAAGACACTATACTGCATCGCCAGGTCTTACCCAGCGTGTTGAGGAGGCGGGACTTCCTGCAGTGGTAGGAGAGCTCCTGCTCACAGTGCTCCGACTGGCTTATGATCGCTGCTAACTGCTCCTCTTCAGAACCATAGTCAAAATGGGCTGAATGTTGGTTTCTCTCAGGGGATGAATGAACTCTGGTGAATTCTGGGTTATTGTGCTGGATCACTATCCATGCCGTGTCCTCTGGTGGAGAAAAAAACAAAGTATGAGCTCAATCCAATTCTAAATCCTCCAGGTATGCAACTCTGATGTGAACAGTACGATGGTGCGGGCTATACGGCACAGAACACGTGTGTCACCTGTCATGTTACAGTAGATGAGCTGGGGTTTGACTGGTCCACTGCCGTCCACATCTATAAAATAATATCCTGATGTGTTGCCTTTGTGTTTGTATGCCTCGCATGACTGTTCATATGTTGCTAAGGAAGAAAAAAAATGCCATCATATCAACAATCACAGCGTCTTAAATGAACAATTATCTTCTAATACTAAATCAATATTATAACTTATAGGAAGAAATACAGGTTAAAAGACATTTTTCTGAATCATTGTAATATAATTTGAGTATAATTTGAGTATCATGGCTTTCGATTTAGAACATGTTTTACTGCAGACTTTTTCTGTTAATGTTAAGGAAAAACTGCAGTGATCAGAAACACAAATCACATCACGGTTGTCAAATTCATGAAATAAATAAAGGAAAGCCTCATCTTTCACATCTTTACACTTGTAATGTGGTTAAATGTAACCACAGACAAGGATCGGGATACAAACCCTGGTCTCTGCAGACCAAGTCCTGTGCTGTGTGTCCCTAACCTCCTCCACAACCACCTCCCTAAATCTAAGGTGACAGAAGTAACTCTCATTCATTCAACACAAATACTGCCTGCAAACATAACTGCATTTTGTTCATTATAAATCAAAACATAACATGTAAAACAAACAAACTGTGTGATATTAAGCTCATTTTAAAAACAGGTAGTTCAATTTAAAACAGTTCTATCAGCCACTAATTGTTGTTTTTATAAAAACTGCCCTGGAGGAAAGGACATTGCTAAACCTTATTGCATTTGTGTTATTTTCCAACATATAGAGGGAAAATATTGTGCAAACCACAACAAAACAAAAAATATGAATGTCATGGAGATAAACAATAATTAAAAGGTAATAATTCATTTAAAACTGTGACAGCAACAAGAATAAAAAAGCGTATGAAACCTTTGCTTAATGTTTTCTCTACAGTACAGACACACTAGTCACAACTCAGGAGTGAATATTAGAACAAGTGAAGAAAGTTTTCCATGGCATTGTGGAAAAATAGTGTCGTTCTCTTCCTTTTAATATTCTGCTGGACTTTGTCTCACGTGCCCCAAATGTAACAATGATATACAGAAGGGTGCGTGTGTGTGTGTGCGCGCGTGGGAACATGAGTTGACTCTGATCTCGCCCGGAGCTGCTCACACCACTGGAGTTTAGAAACATTCAATCAATGCCTGGCAGTGCAATCAAAGCCACAATCTCTTTAATTTGACCCATCTAAAATACCGTAGGCAGTGTCTACATTCAAATCCATTCCTGTGGAAAGAACAGTGTGCCGTAGGACTCGGCAGGACATGCTTTCTCCCTCCATCTCCTGCCTTCCATACTTCCCTTTTACTCATATCCTGAGTCCCTCCTTATCATTTTCTCTGTATGACTCCTTTGAGTTATCATTTCTCTCTTTGCTCGATCACACTTCTTCTGTACCCTTCGCCACTTTTCATCCCTGTCTTTTCTTTTCCTGATAAAACCGGGGAGGGTTTTGAATAGATGTGTGGTTTGTTCTGAGCCCAACACAAAGTCTTTCATTGCAGTTCAAATGTTCCGACTTAAAATTTACAAAGACAAAATAAAAACTACTGAGAGGAAAAGTTTTGAACTGTCACTTCTATGTGCATGCGCTCTTTTCCCCAAACTAAATGTGCGTCTGGCTCAAGGACACACCTGGTAGGGGATGGACTAAGAGTCAGACGGGGTTTTGAACCTGCAACCTTCTGCATCCCAGTCAGACGCGTAACCCATTGAGCTACCAGGACCACAACATTTCTAAGCTCTTTTTGTACTTGTAGTGTGTTAAACTTAACTTCCTTAAATTATTCTGAAAAAAATGCACGGGATCTTTTACAAGGGCTCTTCAGTGATTGTTGGACTCATCCCTGATCATCCCACCATCTTACGTCTCCTTTATCCTACAGATGTGCCCTCGACAATGTCAGAAACATTTGATTCTACATTTTTGAATATGCCACTCAACTCCATGTGCAGACATTAGTCATCTTTCATCTTGACTACAGAAACGGCCTATTGGCAGGTTAGAAAAAGGAGGGCATACGTAATCATCAGAAAGACCCACTGTAGAACCTTTTTAGACTCTCAAATTCCGTACATGGTTGTGATCCAAAAATACAGTATATACATGTATTGAATATACACATTTAAAGGTTTATAAGTCAATTCAAGTCAAGTCAATTTATTTATATGCACATTTAAAAACACAACAAAAGTTGACCAAAGTGCTGTACAATGATCAAAGCAAATCATAAACTCACAATAATCATAATATATCCTCAATATATCCTAATATATCCTATATATATATATATATATATATTTCACTTTCAATACTGACATGAATTATTCAGTGTATTGAGATGTACTGTGTGTCAGAATTGTTTTTAAAGCTTATAAAATTTAAGCTGACTAATATGAGCAATTAGAAAAAACATTATATATATTAATATTATTCCTGATACAGAAATATATTGACCATAATTTACCCCTTTAAGTGTGTATTATAGTTTAAAGACCTTACAGCTGTGGCAGGTGGCTCCTCTGTAGCCGCTGCTGGAGCAGTTGCAGTGGAAGGTGCTCCACGATTGAGTGCAGCGACCTCCATGTTCACAGTGGCTGGGGGAACACCTGAGAGGCAGATAAAGACAAACAGGGAGAAAAACTTCTCTGAGAAAAGTTTCTCAAGGATGTCGATATGAAAAGAAACAACAAACCCTCAACGCACCTAATTGTTCTGATGAGCAGGTGTGTGGGAGGGACTTGAATAAAAGCAGTCTTAAAACAAAAAAGTTTCAGTCTTTTTCAAAAAAATGTTTTCATGTCAAGTGGAGCACAGGTGCATGTTCTGAGAAGTAGCTGGTTTGAAACATGCCTTTGTTAGTATTGTTGACTAAAATTGCATCATCCAGAGACAGAATCCTACCGAACCTGTCTTTCACAGAATAAAGTCACATTTCGTGAGTTATTTTCATGTTTCCCTTTGCTTAATCTGCCATCTGTTGAGTCGCACACAGTAAACATGACCTTCTTTGAAACACCAGCTCATTATCAATTTCTATTTACAGTGAACTCCATAAGATCTAGGTGTACTTTCTTCTTCATGACTGAAGGCACGTGTGCTTTAACATCATATTAATTAAAGTTACAATATGCTATTTAACACGAAGCAGAAATAATAAGACAGATAGAAAATCTCAATCATAAACCTATAAAGGTTTCTCTTATTCTTCACTAATGCAAGAGAACAACAGAATAAAAATGTATCTGCTGAACTTGAAGTGATGCTATTAAGGATGAGGGGAGATCTGCAATAATAAAAAAAGGAGTTTGAATTTACAGTCCAGAGCCTGAATGTGCAGCACACAGAGGCACTGCATTAATGCTGATAATAGCATCATTTAGTTTTTTGTTCAGCTGAAATAAAAAAAAACACGCGATGCGAACTCTTCATTTTCTACCAAAACTATTTTACATAGATGCCAGCACACATATACGTTTGGATACACAGTTGTATTTCTACATTTTACACAGTGTTTTTGATGATGTGCCTTTACCTTATACCTACACGCAACCATCACTTCCTCAACGCTAGATGTCTACCTGGGTTAAAGAAAAGATGCACTGTAAGGCCACATGATTTAGAAATCAGGAAGAATTGATGGTGCAGAATGGAAGGAGGGAGAACACAGAGAGAGATGCCTACACGGGACGAAAGAAGGAAGAGCAGCAACATGAAGGCAGTAATTAGATAACAACTCAATCTGGACAGTGAACCAGTGGAAATGAGTCCAGACAAAGAGACAGGAGAAGATCACAGTGTGGGCGAACAATGATGTAATATTGAATGGTTATATACAAGTCTACTGATTAAAAGAGTAATGAGAGCCCTGCTGACAACGTGGTTATTTGAACAGTACAAATACATACACATAATCAACTTGTTCCAGCCTCCAGAGTCCACAGAGGTTTGCCTGTTTGTTCACTACTTTATCCTCATTGTAAGAGAAGACAGAAAAACACCAGGTAGACAAATATCTATGCGCACATCTGTTTTGCTTGATTTTACAACACCCAAAAAGTTTGGACAACTTAACTTTTCTTGGCTTCAACACTCTGCAGCCACAGTGTGAGGAGTTTTTTCTTTTTGTCAATTTCTCAACACCCATTTAGCCGTCGGCAGCCTGCTGCCGTGCGCGATTCAAAGACACAAACCTGGGTCAAACCGTGAGCTGAACTGCAGCTTGTATAGATGAATCTACTACTACGTCTTTCTGCAGTTTAAAGTTTCTACTTTTGCAAACACTTTGTCCTCTATAAATCTCTGAAGGGCTCCAAGCTTGACTAACAGTTTCCAATGCAACATGACAGAGTGCTGCACCGCAGCTCGGATCACAGGACTCTGAGATTAACTGAGAGAAGACACTTTGTAGCTTATCTAAAAGTTTCTAGTGCGATGTGACAATAGAATATAACATAGCTTGGATCACAGGGCTTGCATCCTGTCTCCGGGTTCTATTTCTGCCTCTGGCTAAACCAACCCAGCACAGCTACTCTTCTGATTTGCACACTTTTATTGGACAGGTACGCTGGGTTGTCCTACAAAAGATTCAGCAGTCTGCTGAACAAAGAGTGAAAGAGAGACATAGGGAGATATTTATATTCATCATCCCAGTTAGATTTCCATCAGCTGATGGATAAGGGAAGTGGAAGATGTATGTGTGCGTCTTTGGTCACACTGAGCAGCACATGTGTCATAAAGTCAGTGGTTGAGAGACGGATACACAGACAGTAACACGCTACAGGTAGAGTGGGCATCTGGGTGACGTGTGTTTCTGTTTATTTGTGGATATGAGTGCATGCTTTGACACCGTGTATTATTAAGTTGTCAGGGACCTGACAGAAGCGAAGAGGTTGGAATTACTGTCCTCTGACAGCGTCGCCTCAAAAACACGTACTTACAAAAGGACGTGAGAGGTCGTGAGGCGTATGGTAAGAAACATGCAATGGATTTAACAAGAAGCTGTCCAAAAATATATGTATTACCTATCAGTCGTATCATTTATCATCCTTCAAATCCTTACTGAATATGTTTTTTTTTCTGTGTCTAACACGACATTTTATGGCACAAACTGATCTAATCACTGAGCAATGCGGCTCTCAGGAGATCCAAATAGTGCATGCTTCGGATTTTGCACCTCTGCCCTCATAAATGTGCAAAGTGGGGCTTTTTATTCTTGAGGCTTTATCAAGTGGCTGAGATTGCATCCAGATTGAATTCTCTTCATCTGCAACACCGATAAAAGCAGCTCTGCATTTAGTTGTGTCTTGGTCATTGCAGCAGCTGCACTGAATAAGGCCAAAATATGTGGTTGCTGGTTTCCCAAGAATTAGAGGAGCAAACGACTTCACACGTACGCAGCTCCTTCCCCACATAAATACTAAACATGTGTGCAGAAATCGTCTGAATTTACAGATTGTTTTCATAACCTACAATGTGGCCAAATACCCAAATATAAACATTTTCTTGTTACCAACTTCAGACAAGTACTGAATTCTTAGGTGAGTCATTATAGGGTTGGTAAAATCGTCACTTGCATTAAAAAAAGGACAGTTTTGTACGGTCATTCTCTGAACTGTCCTTTACAGACAACAGTGAAACACACAAACTCCTCTTTTTGCCATTATTCTTATTACACTCCCAGAACTCCACAAGCAGCTTAATACCTGCTAATTTGAATCTCAGATCTTGGTAAATCAGGCTCTTAAAATCTGTTCTCTTCAAGACAAATTGGTAAGTACCTGCTCCCTATTTTTGGCTTTGGCCATCACCTTAAGTGAACCAGGAGATAAAATACATTTCCAACTAATCCACTTAGCCACACATAAAGGAAGTCTTTCAGCTTCTCCTCGGGAAAGAAGTAAGGTGTAGCTGGTGTAAGAAGTGGGCTAGAATGGGAGATTGTGGATTCATAATTACTTCTCAGTCCTTGATTTCAAAGACGTGCTTCAGGGAGGGATTTTTTTAGCTTGATCTTTTCATTCTGTGTTATAAACAAGTGATGTAGCTATACCCCTGAGAGATGGTCCAAATTTGGAAACTTACATAATTTACATAACCCTCCCCCAGAACTTTAAAAGTACAGTGAAACACCTCATCAGAATATTTCACTTCTGCTTTTTTTGGCAGCATGATGGTAGAGCAGTCGTCTTCCCACCCAAGGGTCAGCAATTTGATTCTCAGTCCCCCCAAAAGCTAAATGTCTCGTTGTTCTTGGCGAGACACTGAAACCGCATAGTAGCACTGACAATTTCCCTAAGAGGACCAATAAAGTATTAATTATTATCATGTCTTTGCATCTCTTTATTGATGTCAGGTGACACCAGGTGGATGCAAAATTCTTATTCGCCTTTAATTCACCTCCTCGATCACGTGGCTTTTGGTGTGAAAGTGGATTTCTTTGGACACTGTTAGTCAAATGTCAGGTTTTTCAGGGCTGATACAGATGTTCAGCATTTCTTATAAACTCCACACTGTTTTTTATCACGTAAAATGAATAAATAAAGGATAAATGAATAAATTTAATAAAATTTCAAATAAATTTTGAATCCTTCTCTCAAGTGTCTGTTCCTAATAGCTTCTCTGTGCTCCCAGGTCAACAGCACCAGATTGTGTTGCAGAAAGCACAGTTGTTCCACATGCTCCCCAGTAAGACAGCTCCCGTTTCTCTCGTGGATCGCTGGAACTTCACTAAAAACACATTCACTTGGTGGCGAGAAGAGATTTTTTCTGGCTTAGGAAATAAGTCAAACCAATCAGAGAATCTTGTGAGCGGGCCTTTGAGCCAGACTGAGGGAGAGGTGGATGCATCAGAGCCAAAGGACAGCATTTAAATAAATGTATTAATTTATTCAGCAGTCACATTAAAACAAATAATGATTAAATTAACTAAAAAATACAATACACCAGCCTGAGGAAGAAACTATTTTCTATTGACAGTACAACAGGGTTTAAAAGGGTTAAAAAGCAGTTGTGCTGTGGCACTCTCCAAGGTCCTGATCCTGCTGATCCAGTCTATCCATAGTACCTAATCATTACTTCAATCTGTCGGGTTTGACACATTATTGACGTATTGAATCCCTCCCTCGGGTTACTGTCCTGCTGCTCTGTCACTGAAAGCCCTGCTAGAGAATAAGGTTAGATCATATACTGTTGTTATTGTCAACAAGATCAAAACCAACAATGTGTTGTTCTGTCTGACAACAGTTTCTTTCTCAGGCTGATTCTCAGTCATAAAGGTGAGATTATGTGAAAACTTTGAGTCGCTGCCAATTGTTTGGCGACAATACTTTGTTGAGGGAGAGCTTTTCCAGTAGTAGTTATGATCCAGCCTCCACAAAACCTCACTTGGATGAGCGAGACTCGTCGCCAACATATTGCTGTGCATTGTGGGGCAGAAACCCCGAAGTTGGTGCAAGAATATAAAAAAAGCATCACACTAGAGGAACCAGTTGTGCTTTACTCATAGATGCAGACAACAAAGCTACAGAGCCTCACACAAGCACATAAGGCCTAAGACAAAACTTTCTTCGCCCAAAATTAGTTTTTGGGGGTTTTACATGGAGTCAAACTGCATCTATTGTCCACCTATAATGACTCTATTCAGATTATGTGAAAAGAAAAACCAACCCAGTAGCTGACAGGAAGTGACTTGCTGTCAGAGGTAGAGGTGCGTGCATGGTATCACATGCAAAGACAAGTGGAAACTAACCTGTCAATGATGCCACACATGTCAATCTGCAAGTGGCTGTAGCTTCCCAGCAATCTTTGCTGCACCTTTATGAGATCAACAGGTTGGGTATCCAGAGTCAAGAGACGCATACAGCCCTGAAACACTTTGAAGGGGTTTCTGCACTCCTGACTGTTATCCTGAGCAGGACAACCTGAGGAGGGGAACACACACACACACAGTCAGTCGATCTCAGAAACTCCAGATTTTGCATGTTTAAAAAAACTGTGATACAGTGTAGAGATCACATGGTGTGATGGAGTGTGGATAAGACTCAGGTGAAATGTAAAAATTAAACATAAGCTAGAAGTAGCCAAGTCATAATGAGAGTTATATGTGACTGATTGGATTGATTCCATCTTAGTGTGAAATCCCTGCTGACAGTGACACCCACATGTGAAAAACACTGAATTGTTTTCAGCTCAGACTTTGAGAATTAAAGCTAAAACTTTCCCAACTAATATTGGCACAGTCACTGTCATCAAGGAGAGAAGAAGACTCCTCCAGGTTCCTACACACAGCATTAACTTACCAACCAACTCTTCTTAGCTTGTGAATTCACAAGCAGTAGCAGAGAATAAGACATTTTCTCTAATGAACTATTATCTTGGTAAATTCCGCATGTCCATGAGCACAGCACTTATTCAGTCAGTATAACAAGAGTCATTTCAGTCATTTGCCACTTTGACTGTTCCAGATTCCCCCTTTAATCTTAATGGGTTTGTGCTTTGAAAAACATCAGGGGATGTTGATTGTTGTCAATAGTAACTCAACAAGGATACAGAGCTGGTGACTAACATGTTCCATTCCTTTTAAACTGCTGCTGCCTGCTTCCTCTCCTCTCTTCTTCTTGTATCCACCGGTGTGTCAGTATATATCCTAATGAAACATCACCCGGAAGCCTGAATGAGCTCCAGGTCTTAGTTGTTTGTGATTCGTGCTTGGTGTTAAGACTGGATGGTGGCATTTTGTGGCCAAACACAGCATTTGTGCCCGAGGATCTGCTTTGCTTTAATTACAGTCAGCTCATCAGACACCTTCAAGAAGAGGAGGACTAAAGTATGAGTCACTGTTTGTCGCTTCAAATTTAAGGAGCTCAGTGGCAATGACACACGGAGGAAGATTTCAAACTTTTAGTATTAACACACCAAGCTGTGGTATCTAATGTGTGTTCAAGTGTTCATACGTTAATGCTGTACTTTAACTGCTAGAAACCAATGCTTTTTGCATTTGTAATATGAATGCTAAAATGAATCCTGAATTAAAGTGTTGCTGTCTGTGTATTTTTCTGCAGCAAACAATCTGTATTCATGTGTATGGGAGTATACAGGAGTGTAAAAGGAAAGTATAATAATTAAAATGGAAAAAGGGGAGTGCAGGGAGAGGAACGCACTGAGCAAGGAGGAGCAAAGAGGAAACAGGGAGAAGAGGCAAGAAAAAGAATAAAGTTTATTTGAAGGGAGGGAAACAGTAAAAATACAGAAGAGTTGGAAGAAACTCTCAGAAGAAAATTGGCTTGAAGAGAGACCAGAGAGGAGGAGGGAATGAAGTGGGAGAGACTAAGCAGCTTTATGACTTCATCTCTCTCTGGGTGGCACTAAACCTCCAAAGGAGATGATAATTATTACCTGAGTACCTCCATGAATTTTAACCAGTCCTTGCCTTATGTTGTCCATGTCAGCAGTTTTCTCTATACTCGCAGCAAAAAGTTGACGTACAATTTATAATATTTGACAAGAGCAGGTTTTTAGTAGAAGAAACACATCCTCGGGTAGCTGTGCTGTGAATCCACTTAGCAAAAAAACAACAGCTTACCTCCAAAGAAAAGTTGACTCTCTGTAGTTAGAGGAAGCAGGATGCTGGTGTGAGCAGTGGCTCCTTCATCTTTGTCCACGGTGATGCTCAGATGATCTTGTCTGGAGTTCAGCTCCACAGAATGCCACTGACCATCATTCAGTCCGGAACCTGACAACACACACACACACACACACACACACACACACACACACATCCATCATTTCATAGACAAACCTAACTATGTAAAAGTGATTGGCTAATTAAAATGATCAAGGCTACCATTCGTGATTTCTTCCACCCAGTTCCAGTTCTATTGCATAACTCCACAAATTCAGAGTAACCAGAAACTGGTTCCATGTGCATTGTAGACATTTATTTATTTGTTTACGCCACACAGAGCTCATGCCACTCTGGGTCACTCGGGGTGAATCTGACCTTTGAGAACATGTTACAACATTTGTAAACTTCCTGGACAACATGGTCAGTTCACAGATTCTGTCAAAAGCAGAATCAATGCACAGTCATGGTCACAGTTTACCTGCACTGAGCTCCAGCACGGTCCTGCCCACTCTATTGATCTGTAGGCGCAATCTGGCCTCACTCAAATATAACCAGACTGTGTCATCTTGCTGTGGGAGGTCAAAGGTCAGGAGCAGCCCTGCTTTGTTCCACGTCCTGAACTGCAGCGCTATAGAAACAACCCCTGACGACCACAATGTCAGAGCGGGCAACTGTAGGAAGCTCTGGGAATCGGTGAACGTCACGGCGACTGATACTGGCTCAGCACATGAATAGGTCACATTGCCCTAAGTGAGAGAGGAAGGAAAAGTGTAAGAGAAATTATTATAAAACAGATAACACAACATGAATATTCATTGACTGCAGAGGCTGACTCAGTTTGACTCCATGTCACAGAGGTCTCATCCGCAGCTCTCTGAAAAAGGACACCTGTATTACCATACTGATATTGGCTGACAAGTTGAAATGTGCTAAAAAAATCAGGGTCACAGCTTTTTCACCCACTTAACTAAATTTGTGAATCATCACAGTATGACATTCAGGGAAAATATATATATACAAAATAAACTAATATAACAGCTGACAGTATGAACACAGAAACCGTTCTCTTCTGTACACATATTTGATTCCCATTGACATGAAAACCTAAAATTAGTTTTCCTGTATGCTCCACAAAATGCTGTTTTCAGCCTTTCCTCATCCTTGTCTCCTTCTTTCCTTCCTCTTCATTTCCATTCCCTACATCTTTTCCTCCCTGATTCATTTTTCGTCATCTCTAGATCCTTGCTTTGGGCTTTGTGACTCAAAAATGTATAAGTGATGACATTGGTGGTGATAATGAAGGAGATTATGGTGATGCTAATGACAATGATGATGATGGTCATCACGAGAGTAAAAATAAATGAGGATGATGATGTGAATGATGAAAATAATGATGACAATAATAATCATGGCAGTGATCATTAGCATAAAAATGGCACAGATGCAAAGGAGGGAAGAGAAGGAGACAGAGCACAGAAAGTCTGCAGTGACCAAAAGTGAACAACTTGTTCTCAAGTTTCTTATTATGCTCGTTCATCAGCTGATGAAGGATGTTCACAACTGAGAATCTGAAGGACAAACATAATTAATTACCAGTTAAATCAAGTGATATCAAAGGACAGAATTACACAGGTCTTATAGGATCATCAGAGGTCAGCAAATCATTTTTTTGCAGAAGTAATGGTGTATTTGTTGGCTGCAGATGCTTGAAATAACCTTGCAGTCACCCATCATCACAAGTTAAGTAATTTATGTTTATTCTTTCACCATAAAGAGTAACATACTGTACATTATGGGTTTCCACAGATAAGGAAAAAACCCTCAAAAAGCCTAAACTAACAGGTTGTGTCACTACACACACTATAAATCATAACTCCCTGCTGAGGCTGCATAGCCTCAGAGCCTGTGCTGATTATAATGTTTTGGCTCATCAGTGTGTTATAAACATGTAAATTTCAAACAAATGAAATATGTTAATTCTGAGAAATCACTAGTTTTCTTGTCAGTTGATGTCAACTCACACGTGCACACATGCACATATAACTTTGCTTCTTATCTTCCAAGATAACTTACCATTACAGTGACCTGGGGGTTGTTTTGTTTAGCCAAGTCTATCAGGTTGAGGTCATTAAAAAGCAGGTTTTCCAGGCAGCCATGAAAGTTCTTGTTGGATAGGATGGGTTTCTGCAGCCCATGGCCCTGGGCAGCTCCCACACTTAGCTGCACAGGAAAGCAACACGTCATGCAAATAAAAACAAAGTGTGTTCATAGACAAACATTCAACATCCAGAGACACGTTTCCTCCGTGCACACATAATCTTAGAATGCTCGTTTTGCATTAGTTTGCTGGCAAAGCAGACTGACTGTTTTATTTAAGGAAGGAAGCACCTCATGTGTAGCCTACAATATTCCCCTCACCTGGTGGATGTCTGAGTGGCTGAGCTCAGCTGGTATGTGAACTTGCTGAGTATTTTTGTCCACAGTCAGGTTGAGATGAGCGTTGAGCCGCTCCAACGTCACGTGGTGCCAGTGCTGGTCATCGAGCAGACTCCCGAGAGAGAGAAGCAGCTGTCCGCCAGAGGAAGAACCCACACCTGCAACATGGAAGGAGGAGAGAGCAAGAGAAGGTGACGGGGCAGCTATGGATGGAAAAACAATCAATGTTTGTGTTCATTACGGTGCTTTTGATAACGCAATGCCTCCAGCAGATGCAGAAATCCTCTTATGTTCACCTCATTTGATTTTTTTTTTACTTCACAAACAATTCAAGGTCAGCATCCAGCACGTCCTTCCCCATAATGCATTTTTAACAAGGACAGACATGATTGAAGAAATCAGCTTAAAATGCCTCATATTTCTGGCAACAAGAAAACCTAAAGGAAGGTTCATGTTTAATTTATGAAAACGAAAAGAATCACAGAAGCACTGCAGCTTCAGTGGAATATTTTCATCTTCGTTTCATACAAGGAGCGGGTCACTGAGGTCACCCCACCCCACTATCTCATTAGAGTGCACATATCTGTATGCTCAAAGAAAGGAGGACCAAGCACGCTAGATGATGATGCTGCAAAATGAGAGGATGTAATTAATGACAGACGCAACACCAACAGGTACAAATTGGTAGATCCATCTATGCATCACCTAACGTGTTGGGAGAGAAACGAGTTTCTGCTGACAGAAGAAGCTACAACAGAGGGAGAGAGACGCGCTCGCTCATTAATTACGAAGCAGATTTCCTTATAGACAGATAGACGACACTTTTGGAGGGAGCAGTTGAGGACGTCTAGAAGAGCATAAATACTTGGACAAAAAACAACAAAGGGTTGTTTTAACATTTCTGTAGCATTATAAGTAGTTCTTTAAGGTTTCAGACAGAGTAACGCTAGCAGCTAAGCTAATTACTTGCTTCATCAGACATGAGAAGACATTGGTAATAGTATTTCCAAAAATGTCAAACTGTTCCTTTAATCATTAGGCCATTTTAATGAGATGACACATTAGGTTACAGCTCAAATAGGAAAAAAGGAAAAACTATGCAGGACATCATTTTTTTCATTCATGAACCCTCTCTGTCGATCTGAATTTTAACCATCTCTCCTCTCAGTGGCTGCCTGCTTGGGAGAAATATGTGAGGTAGGACTTTCATTCCGAGAGCTCCCGAACTTGTCGTTGCGTTTATTGCCCTCCTGGAAAGAACACAGCTGCGTTCTAACTGAAATAGCTGATTGATTTATCCAGACACGGTGTGCTAATATTGAATGTTTTCATCTTAAGCTGAGAAGCTGAACACTAGTCTCCACTTTCCCGGAGTCTACCACTCCAGACCGCTCCTCGAGGCAATATCACCTAATCACATTGTGTCTGGTGTCCCATTATGGGTCTTCGCTCAAGCTCTAAATCTGTTTATGAAGGACGGCAATGACAGGTCTTATCGGGAGATGGACAGTTATAATTGTTTCAGCATCAGCGTCACATGGTGCCAATATTTGAAATGCAGCTTGACTGTAAAACCAACGTACTTCCGTTAAACCAATTGTCAGCTTTAGTCACAGCAGGAAAGTGAGTTCATTATCGTAAAACACACTGAAAGACAAGAAAACAGCAAAGTGATATTGAAGGTAGGAAAGTCGGTGTACTCGCAGGAACTCTCTTAGCCCCTAAGTACTTAAGTCAGCAACTTCTTTTTTTTTGAGGAGCACAAACTTGTTAGCAGCCCGTGCCCCAGCACGTGCTGTCCTGATATGTTTCGCCTTTAAGTGTTGGAGAATGATGTCGAGGAACCTGGTAGATTTCCAGTATGACTGGTGTGTGCCTGATGTGCACTGCAGTGGGAAAGCTCACCTGACTTTTGGTACGTTTACCCGTGTGTCGATCAGCTGTGTAAATGATGACCCACATGGCACTAGAGTAAAAGTTACAGGATCACAAAGTTGTGACAGTTCATCCTGGAGGTGACGTGAGAGTCAAATAATCTTTAAGAAGAAAACTTACGGGACAAAGAAAGTTAATACAGTTCATCCTGGGCTGTGTGTGTGTGTGTGTGATAGTTAGTAATAGAACTGTCACTGTGCACTTTTTTTGCTTTTCACAGAGGTAGACAGGTGATCAATCATACACAAGCACTTTTGACTATGTGGCTGCAGCTTGTGTTTCCCTTATAACCGTTATACTGTGAGATTTGAACCATATTTTTGCTATAAAAAAATAAGGAAACCAAAAAGAAAAAGGACTAGCAATGAGAAATCATGTAACAACAGAAAATCCTGGAGGCGGACTGCAAAACAACGTAGGCTAAGTGGAATGGAGGAAGCAAATGCAACAGTAATCACCACACTTCATAGTCCTACATGTCGTCTGCCAACTGGCACGCTTAGTCCAGCTTCATTCATCTCTGTTCAACACCACTCCGCAGACGCCTGGGGGTGGTCTTTGTCGAAGCTTTTGTTGCTCTGCTGCGATTAGTGAAAATCTTTGTGACTATGCTAATGTTTTGTTGCTGTAAAATCTGAAATATTCTGTGTTTTTGTGCCAAGACAGCAAACAACAGCAACAAGAGTGTGTCTGTATTACTGAGGATACAGAGAAAAGACAGGCTTTAACTTGACATGCAACGTTCCTTCCACGTTTCTCTTATACCGTCCTAACGTAGCCAGCAAGCGTTGATCTACTGAAGCAGGACACAGTAGCCCTCAGTGCATTGTCTGCCGTGTATTACAGCTTCCTGGTGACAGTTAAGAATTAAACTGAATTATGAAGCTGTGGGCTACATTACAGTAAAGTGACATTTTGATAAATGTAAATCAGAGAGGAAATGAGGTGGTTTTGGATAGCAGGCATAAATCTTAATGAGCCAGTCAATTTATTCCAACAGATACAGGCAGAGAGGGTCCGACTGACTGATTGTCCGCTTGCTCGCTGCATACTGGTCTGACTTTCTGTTTTCATCTAATCTGTAATTTATGCTAATGGATGTTACTCACTAACAAAACAACATTTGATCTGGCTGAGCGCTTAATGTTGGTGCGCCTATAAGCTATACATATGCCTGATACTCAGTGGTAGCACCATTAGCCATTTCCTAGTCCTCTGCGTCTCAACCAGCGTGTTTTACCAACGATGTGGCGTATATCACTGTTAAAGAGAGGCCAGGGACTGACAGGATTGGGTTGCCAAATGGGACAAGTATGAAGAGCCTTAAAGAATCTCTCACACTCTGCTCTGAAAACCTTCTGGTTTTATCCCTCTCCTCTCCTCTCCCCTGCTATTCTCTGCTCTGCTATGCTCTCCTCTGTTCTGCTCTCCTCTGTTCTGCTCTCCTCTCCTCTGCTCTCCTCTGCTTCCTCTCCTTTGCTCTCCTCTCCTCTCCTCTCCTCTGCTCTCTTCGCTTGTCCTCTTCTCTGCTCTCCTCTCCTCTCCTCTCCTCTGCTCTATTTTCCTGTCCTCTTCTCTTCTCTCCTCTCCTCTGCTCTATTTTCCTCTCCTCTCCGCTCCTCTTCTCTTCTCTCCTCTCCTCTCCTCTCCTCTCCCCTGCTATGCTCTGCTCTCCTCTCCTCTCCCCTGCTATGCTCTGCTCTCCTCTCCTATCCTCTGCTCCCTCTCCTTTGCTCTCCTCTCCTCTGCTCTATTTTCCTCTCCTCTCCTCTTCTCTCCTATGATCTCCTCTCCTCTCCTGTCCTTTCCTCTCCTGTCCTCTTCCCTTCTCTTCTCTTCTCTTCTCTCCTCTGCTCTTCTCTCCTCTGCTCTTCTCTCCTCTGCTCTTCTCTCCTCTGCTCTTCTCTCCTCTGCTCTCCTGGAGGAGCATGCTGTGGCTTGAGGTGGATGCTCTGGGCTATTGAGCTAAATTACATTGTCTGCAGACTTCAAACTCTTTGGAGAGTAAGAGTGAGGGAGGACTGTGTGAAAAAAGGAGAATGACTCAGAGAGGAGAGAAAGACAAAAGGCATGCAATTGAAAAAGGTAAATAATTGCCTGTGAAAAAATATATAACAAGGTCAGAACTGGGCCGACACATTAGAAAGGCTGTGATAAATAACAATGGAGAGAAAGGAAAATAGAAAAGACTGAAAAGGAAAGGGTAGGGGAGCAGCCAGGCATGGAAACAAAGGGAGCCAGAGAGAGAAGCATGCAGTGACAGTGCTGTGATTGAGGCGGAGGATGTTTTTTTTTCCAGTGCTGGCTGTATCACCAGGATATCATAGCTCAATCTAATCTCTGCTCCGTTACAGCAACGCACAGTGTTTATTTTCATTTTCAGCTACCCAGACTTCGTTACTTTGTTGACTATCAGCTCAGATCTAGCAGTGAGTTGTGACAGGCATCACTCAGGGAGCTGACGCCAGACTGATGGCTTTTGCAGATGACATCACTCTGCGGCTGACAGACTCAAGACAACACCACAGGGGACTTAATAAACTTCCACTTCTCCCCAACTTGAGGGTAATTCTGACAAGTGTGAAAGATGGACAGAAGTAGATAGCTAAGATAGATAAGTGTGGTTTAACACAGAAAACTGAATTTCACCAAAGTCATTTTCCTGAGAAAATACCCACGAGAACCTACTGAACACCTTGTCCTGTTAGACCTTAGTGCGGCTTTCGACACTATTGATCACAACATTTTATTACGCAGACTGGAAGATGTCATTGGGATTAAAG
>JAUMTR010000019.1:18043972-18064998 GCA_032270685.1 Microctenopoma stevenorrisi | reverse complement strand
CTTACACTGTAAAGTGCCTTGAGATAACTTTTGTTGTAAAATGGCACTATATAAATAAAATTGAATTGAATTGAATTTTTGAATCAACTAAAACAATGATACCTTCTCCAAGCATCACTACAATACTTAAATACAATGGTGCTAAAATAGCATGGTGCTTAATTATCAACCCCGATATTGATGTGTAATCTTGCCTCTGTGTGGATCTGAAGACTGTCACATGTGCCAAAGGAACAATGCCTTCACACTAAAGATTAAACTTGCTGTTATTGTTGTACCTTACTGTTGAATAAGCCTTCTCCCTAATGTGGTGAAATACAAAAAAATCCTAATAAACTGTTTTAGTGGACGGCTCTAGAGCACACGGTGTGGTTGTTTGATAAAAGCTTTTTCACACATAAAGCGCAATGTTCTTTATATGTGCATTTCCTGTTAAATCATTTATTTTGTTCTTGATTATAACATCACTAAAATAATGCTTCAAATGTGATGTTGTGACTTTATGTGAGTGAACATGCAAACTGTTTGTTTCTGCCCTTAACGCGACACACCTTGCTTTTTAACAACCCAATTCAAATCCTGGAGATCCTAGTTCAAACACATAAGGTTTATCATTTGAAATTATTGCTGACTGAATGAATAGCTGGGGGAATAACTTGCAAAGCGACAATGTCCTTTATAGTGAAGATGTATTACGCTGCTGTATTTTGTGGGAGCACACTTGAGATTGTACAATGTAAGCCCACCCCCATTGCAGTAAGTCTGAAAGAAGATTTCACCTTTATTTGATATAGATGTATTATTTATATTTAGTCAAATTCTACACTGGAGTTGGGAAGGAGGCAAATTGCAGCACTGTTACATGCAGACACAGCACACAGCAGCAGCTTGATGTGAAAAGTGGCTGACATCTACGGGGAACTCCGCGTCTGCCGATTTTGAGTGAACTTCATTTAAAGATGATGAAGCGTCACTTTGTATAATGATCTCTCCTTTCATCCAGCTGCTGCTATTATCAGAATCTGCAGCAGCCTTTGTCATGTACATGCACTCTTTATAAATGCCATTTTTAAATCAGGTTATTTGTATACAGATTTCTAAAAAACTTTCTCAAAAAAGCCACCTGTAACTAGGTTACTAAGGTACTGTAAATGTACACTTAGGCCGTTTTTACATGTAGTTTTGGTGAGGTGCCATAACCAAACTCCCCTTTGTTGCATTGAAGTTGCTTTTTCAACTTTTTAAAAAGGTTTTTTAGAGATTTATGAAGTCATTTCAAATAACAGCAAATCTTTCAATCATAAATGCATGAGCGAGGGAATAGTAATACAGCAGTAGCACGCCTGCAGCCAGATGGCTCAGTTGATAAGGTTTGCCATATGGTGATAATATGATGGCCTGGCTGTGTGACAGCACCTCAGGTTTAACCTTGTTTACACTAACTAACACACACACTTGCTCCCGTATAGCCTCCACAGTGCTCCATTCTGTGCAGGCGGAGGCCATGGATCAGGTTTTGGTCCACTCACCCTCTGTGCTCTGCTGAGTTCACCCTTAACACATGTTGTTAACATCACATGTTAAAGGAGACGGGAGGAAGAAGAAAAAGGGCTGAATAATGATGTCCACGTTGGCTTTCAACCACCAACGTGTGTCATCCAATCACTATCCTTACTGACCTGTAGTTACCTGCTTTGGTGCAATGCACCATTTGCCAGTGATTTTCAAAATATGATGAATTTTTCTCTGAAATATTGCTGGAGACGTATGGATAAGCAAATAAACTTTGTAGAGAGCTCATTAGCATGAGAAGAAAAAAGCATAATTTCCTTGCATTTACTAAAAATTAGATAAGCAATGTCTCAGAAATCACATCTGACAAACACACACACACCCGAAAACAGCAGATGGATGGAAACCGTCTTGAAGCTCCCTACATATCATTGTGCGGACAAAAATGTTCTGGTTAATAAATTCCCTTTATAGAAATGAGATGGTGGAGCCTCCGCAGCCTGAGTGAGTAATTACACTTTGCAGTTTAGGTGTTAGCTGACATTTACTCAGAGCAATGAACAATAACGGAACAAAGTATGAGCGGAGGATAGAGCTGCAGAGTACACCCGCAGAGACATTACAAAGAACTTCCTAAACACATTGAATAATTAAACTCAAATATCTGAAAGTTCCTGCTGCCCTGCAGTAGCTTTTACTCTATAGGAAGTTGCTGGAAAAACTTTTATGTGTGGAGAGATAAAAGTATGTAAAGAATGAAAAGCAGTAAGCATAAATGAAATCAGTTTCCATACAGATGACAGGGCAAACTAGTGAGAAAAAACTCACTATTTTTACCCCTAATTGCCTTTAATAGACTTTCTGAAGATGTTCTTTACCCTGTTTTATTTACACCTATACTGTACCTAATGCAATAGTTGAACTATGGGATTTCTGGCTTATTTTGTGCACATACATGCAGAATGCTCACAGTCATCTGTTGCAGAATAATGCTGTACCTTGCTGGTGGTAGAGCAGCAGCCGTCCCTTCTCCAGCACCAGAGTTAGACTGTGATCTCTCTGTCTCTCTGCGTGGAGCAACATCCCAGAATTCTTCAAGGTTTTAAACTTGAGAGAGATGATCTCCGCTGCCGCCGGAACCGTCCTCACACCCAGTCTGTAGATCAGACTGCTGCTGCCATCAAAGTTTGCCACATCAGAAGCTATATAACAACAAGGAGCATAAAGGAAAGCTTCATTATCGCTTTTCAACGCTCACGCATTTGTTATGCAAGTTTGAATTGTTTAGATTCCTTTTCTTTCCGAACTCAATAACGAGACAATGTGGTCGCCTTCACAAACAGCCCATATTTTCTAGTATATAACTACATGCTTTATTGTTTTAATAGTATTGTTTTGCTCTGCTTATTTGTCTTTGAACAAACAGTTTCTAATGAACTGAAAAACCTTTGTACACTTCATGCACCACAATCAAAGCAGATGGTCTGGTTTTCTGCTAATGATTGCGCAGCAGCAATCACAGACCAGCTAGCAGAAGATGAAATGCCGTTTTTTACCGTTTTAGGAGCAGAATTCATGTGAATCTGAGTAATAAAAGTCTGTTTCTAGTTTTAGAGAATTCAACACAGTTCTAACTTTTAAGTGGACTTTTCAAAGATGTGTTTGTGCTTTTTATTTCACGCTCATTTCAAAAAAATTAATGTCAAATAGTTGAATTTTGATGTCTAATTTAGGAGGCTGAGCCTGCAGCAACTTCACTTTAGATTGCTAAATGTTCAACAAAATGTAGTGTGTGAGGAAAACAGATCTATCCACCTAGTGAGACAGAGACTCACTATATCTACACCCATATATTTCCAGTCTGAGCCCAATCCTTCCAGTCGGGTTCCAGTCCAGAGGGATGAGTCGGAGATATCGCGCCATCACCGGCCGTTCAAGCTTGTACTGGACCACAGTGTCTGCATTGCTGTTACCTGGAAAAGCCTAAAACAACAGAATCCACATGTTAGTGTTGCTAGTTACCTTTATTTTTTATTCACAGTCATTTACTTCTGGTTGTTCAGCTAAGATTTTATATAAATTAGCTCCTGAGTCAATTTACACACAAACATTTTTGTTGTTTCTATGTTTTTGTCATTACAAAGCTGTCTACTATGAAAGTGTTCTATTGGGGCTAAATTCTGGGGCAAACTCCAGAGGCCCACTGGCGGATCTAAAAAGTTTTACAAAGGAGTGCCCCCTCTTGCCCCTAGAAAAGATGGTAAAGACTGTGTCCACACTTTTGACCAGTACTGTATGTGTGTTAGCTTATATGTATGAACATTTATTCTGTTTGCTTTTTATTTAAATAGAAGTAAAAAAAACATGAAATTAAAAGTAGTATATTTGATAAAACTAGATGAAAAAAGTGAAAGTGTCCTGACTCTATTTTTTTTTCTTTTATCACACAGTTCTTATTGTTTCTTGTTTAGTACCACTGCTTCTTTTTCCATCTGAGGCGAACAGTTTGCTCTGCCTGTAAACAGAAAGAAAAAGCTTTAGGAGAGTCATGCTTTTGTGAGTATCCACTCCTTCTACCTGAAAGTTACTACATATGCAGTAGGAGTCTATGGACTATGGAATAACACAGACCAGTAACTTGCTCTGGTCAGAGGAAGTCATGTGGCCATGGTCTTTGTAGTTTCTTACTTCACGTTGTCATTTTTTTACCTGCCAATGAAGTGGATTTCTCAGCGGGCATGTTGCTAAGTGGAGAAAATCTATTAGGAAACGTGAAACTCTGCAGATTGTTGTATTAAATTCAAGATTAGTTTTGTTTTAATGCATGGACTTGTTAATACTAAAAATGATTATTGTATCTAGAAACTATACCTTTTAAAGGTATATTTACATAAACATACAGAGGCCTGTAATCATTAAACATTACTATTGTCTTCCAATAGTACATTGTGTTTGCTAATGAAAGCTTATTTATTAAGAGGATAAATGGTATATGATTTATTTTTTAAAAACTGCAGGGTGCAGTTGCCCCCTCTTGTCCCCCTGTAGCCCCACCCCTGCTAAAAACTGCTCTCTTTTGTCTTTTGACAAGTCAGTGGTATCAATTAATTTTTTTTTCTTTAATAGAAAGAGTCTAAAAGCAACATATGAACAAGTTTTTCCTCAAAGTTTACAAACAGAATGTGTAGAAAAACTCCCCCTAATGATCGAGACACATTTGAAAACCTTGAACCCACAGAGGCCATTGATCTGATAACATCTGATGACACCTCTCCCTCTCTCTACTTTTTTCTCTGCCCAGTAATCAATAACTGGTACCTTCTCTCTCACTCTCTTTCTCTCTGTATCAAGCCTCTTCATTTAATACTAATGTTTTCATTATTGCAATCAGCTGCCTGCCAGGATCCAGTGGGATTATTTGGTTGACAGGCAAATAGCACACACAGTAACACTTGCATTAACTTCAGTAAAGAGAAAAAAAAGCTGCATTTTAGGTTTCGTGAGTTTGTGCTTGGCTTGTGTCTGCCCTCCCTACTTGAGCATTAGTGGCATTTCTTGTGCATGCGTGTGCATGTCTGCTGAGTGTGTATTGATGTGAGTGAAATTGGTTTCCCTGGCACTGCATAATTGTGATCTCAGCGCCGTCTTCAATTCATTGAGGGGCTGAGCCGACTGGGCAGCGAAGCGCGGCACTCAACAAATGGCTCAGTTTCCTGCTGAGGAGGCTGAAGAGAGGGGCATCTCATTTACTTCCCCGAGCGACTTGTGAAATACGAGTAGCCTGTGACAAGCCTTCAGTCAAGGAGAAGGGGGAAAAGTAGGAAAGAGAAAGCAGAAGAAAAGGAGCAACTATCCAGAGCTGATCTTAAGTGAATCTTAAATTAGGAAATTTTGTTTGAACATATTCAGAGGTTCAAAATGAGCCTTTAAACGTGTCCCCTGTGCACAACACTAAACCAGCGCTGTTCATCAAAAGAGATTATATCTTTTTAAAACCAGTTAATTGAAGACACTAAAAAATTTGGACCTAAAAGTTGTTCACGTGTGAAACATGTACGGTATCTCATTTAGCGCCACCAAAACAGTCAGTTGGAACAGTCAATAAAACCCTAACCCTCCATGTTAAAAATTATATCTCATTGTTGTTCTTTCTGTTGTTGCAGGTTGACTTGGGAGTAGCTTTAACTAACCTCGGACACGACTACTGTTCTGTCTGAAACAACTGCTGAAATGAAACCTGTAAAGTCTGCAGGGGGAATCTTTTATTGGTGTAACTACAATGACTCAAACTGAAACAAGCAGCGTGGTGGAAGAATTCAGATTATCTTAAAGCTATAGTATAAGATTTCAGTGATCAGTAGCATCCGAAACATTTCAGCGTGCTCCGCGTTGTTTCCCCGGCTGTAGAAGTCAGCAGGCTCGGGATGTTTTTCTCTGATTTCCACTCTTCTGCAGTTAGATTAATTGTGAGTGTTGTCTGTTTCCATATATCTCTATATGTCATGGCTTAATAGACTGGCAACCTGTCCGGCTCCCCACTCCCCCCCGACATCTGAGATTGGTTCTAGCACCCCACCACCCTTAACAGTGATAATGGATGGAACATCTCTCCACCTCTGCCAGGCTGTCCTGAGAGTCTGACTCTGCTGGAGACATTGACGGCACCTCTCCACAACAACATACGTTTTAAGGTATATTTCTTAACTTGTGCTGTAACTTGAGCTACTTGTACATTACTGGAGTATTTTCATTTTGTGCTACTCCAATACAAAACAGATGAAAAATATTGTAATTTTAATGCACTACATTGATTTCAACCTCAATAATTAACTAGATACTTAATGCAGAATTAAATTCTTATAAAAAACATTATGATCCTTTCACTCTATAAGGTAGCTCAAATCAGCCCAAATTTTATCGACTGTTGTTTTTGTTCCACCGTCTTTGTACTTATTAGAGTAAATATTAGAGCACATACTTTAGTACTTTTACTTGAGTAATAAATTAAAGGGCAATGGAGTATATTACTGGGTAAGTACCTGCACTTTTCCTACTGAGTACTGAGCTTGTGTACTTTATCCACCTCAGATTATGAGATAATAATCATATCTTCAGGTACTGACTTTGCCTTTCTTCTTTGGGTTGAGACACTGCGATATTTATCTGATTGGGTAATGTGAAAAGTATGTCAACACTGTGCAGGAGTAAAGGGTGTAATATCTGTCAATGCAACAAAGTAGAGTGCAGCACAAGTCCCTAAAAACTGTACTTACGAACAGTACTAGTAGAGCAAAGAGAGAAAGGCAGAACATCTAAGCTAAGACTCTAATGAGAGACTATGCCTGATACCGCCGTTTCTGCAGTGTGATCTCCTCCATCTTAACAGACAAACTAATCTGGCCTGACTAATATATGGAGCTTTAACAGCACTCTCAAAGCTCATCTGGGTTTATAACCTTTCACACAGAGTGTCAAATCAACAAGTTTTTTAAGCTGCAGTAGGTTGGGCGCAGCTCTCTCTCCTCTTAGTGTCGACTCCCAGGCTTCAGAGAGTTTGTATCCTTCACTGTGAGAAAATCGGATCCTGTCAGATGTGAATCAAAAGCTGTTCTCCGGGCTGCTACTATAACAAGAAGGCTGCACTGTCATCTGTGAAAGAAGGATGCGCTCGGCTGCCTCTGAATCATAACTAATGTTGTTCAATCAACTGAGGCCTGGACTGTTTCCTGTCATTCCAACATACAGTAGTTTGCTCCGTGGTTATCAGTCACTCAGCAAACTAGTCTTTCCTTAACTGACACAGGCAATGGACACTACTTTAAAAGAAATGATACAGAATGCTGAAAAATAATGACTGTGAAAGCAAAGAAGAAACACTGGAGAACATACACAGACATGAAGCTGCCGCAGTATTGAGGTAGAGCAGAAAATAGAGACTCAGCTGTCTTCCCAGTACACAGGTAAGACTTCATACATCTGCTGCACTACAGAATATTTAAGTCCCCGCATGTCTCAGCCACTTTTCCCACTAGGTTCTCCAACACATTTACATTTTAGGCACTGAGCTGATACTCAGTTCTTAAGTGGAGAGCGCTGATGGACACCTTCGCTGGTGCAGGAATCAAAGACTTTTTGTACACCAGGCAGTCTTTTCTAACAACAGCACCAGCCTCCTGTCAGCAGAGGTTAAACTGCTTGACAGCAGCTCCATGCAGTCGACAGAGCCCTGCCCAGGTTCCTTTCATTGTTCCATCCATTATTAATAAAGAGTGAA
Organism: Microctenopoma stevenorrisi; assembly: GCA_032270685.1. Lineage (NCBI taxonomy): Eukaryota > Metazoa > Chordata > Actinopteri > Anabantiformes > Anabantidae > Microctenopoma > Microctenopoma stevenorrisi. The sequence continues at coordinate 18,057,212 of JAUMTR010000019.1, read as the reverse complement.
AGGCTCCTAGTGAGAGGCTTGCCACCACTGGCAGTACCAGTCCCCACAGGTAATGTAAATTATGTCTATGACAGTGGGGCAAAATGTATTTTAAGTTTTGGCTTTTGAGCTGCATCACCTCAAGCTGTATTCATCCAGTAGCTTTTAAAATATATAATATTATGGTGCATTTCTAACCAAAATGGCAAAAGGTGTTTATACTTCTCTACAAGATTGTAGGTATTTTATTTTTCAGGTATGTCATTAACTGCATTTCTGTATTCCAGTTTTTACTGTCTCACTGCGTAAGACAAAATGCAGGCATTACTTTGACTGGAGCCAGTTCCAATAAATTAGCAACCGTAATGTAATTTGAGGACTTTCAGTTGCTTCTGCAATTTGCAAGCAACAACTGTTTGTGAGAGCTGACTGTTACACTGTTTGCAATCTGTGTGACATCAGTTTCTGATGAGGAATGCATGTTTCACAACCTAAAGTATCCTAATTATATGCACCTTCATATAATAACATTTCAGTCATTTGTATTGTTTGCATTGACGCTCTAGAAAAGAGGTGCAGGCAGGGTGTCAAATACACAATAAAACTATTTCTTGTATCATTATCTCTTCTAAGATAGACATAAGATTACATTTACAATTATTCATTTTTGGTGAATTATTATTTAATTGGAAGGTATGAAAAGGCTGTTGGACCAACAAGCGAGTAGTAGGCGGGGGGCAGGTGGAGGGGCAAGACTCTACAGGCAGTTGCCCTCCCTTGCCCCCCTGTGGGTATACCTCTGATTGTTTGTGATTGATAACTGATGAAGATTTACCCCAAGGCTGTCTTCCTGCCGGTGTTGTCTCCAGTTGTGTCCGGTGTCACTGAACATCAACAGGTAGGCTGTCAGCCAATCAGAGCTCCCATATCGGCCCTGTGTGGCAACAGCTGTGATTTGGGTGCGTCTCCCCAGGTCGACCTCTAACCACTGGTATCTGTCTGAGAAAAGAGGAGACCAGCCGCCGGCTCCTGTAGAGAAACCAGAGAAAAAGAAAGCATTTTAAAGACGAGATTCACCTTTCACTTCATTGAATAATGTGTGGATAAAAGGCTGAAAGAGGCAACAGAGGAGAGGAGTGAGCCGGGCTCCAGAGACAAATGGTAGAAGTGAAATGCAATTCATTACATTCTAATCTACTTGAAAATGAACTTTAGGAAACTGTTATGATATTAAAGCTGACCAATAATGAATCTCCGTCTGGATGAGTGAATGCAAACTGCTTGTTCAGAAGTTTAAGTAATGTCCACAGATTAGCGGTAATGGCTTTGCAGACGACAGAGCAGCCACACAGAAGGGTTAAGGCACTGGGAGGGTAGCTGAGGCTTCTTATCAGCAGCAGTTATTAGGAGTCAGCATATTTAGGGGGAAATCCTGCTTTTCAGTTAAAGTATTACAAAGTACCTTATAAATATAGTCTTTCCCCAGTTTGGATTAGACTCAAGTCCATGTACACACTCACAGGTTTAAAAACCTGCTGTATGTCAAACACTTTGTTTCATGATGATAAATAATAAAGCCTCACAATCAAAGACATTAAGTGGGTTATTGAGTACTTGCAGAATCAGGATGGTATTTAAAGCAATTTGACTCCAACAAACTGTCTAGATGTGTCCTGACATTTAATGTATGTGCTCTGTTCGCTTTAAGAGCCAAAAGGTGACAACATTATGACTGGACAGCAGCCTGCTTATTCAGTATTTCTGCACCGCCCATCATTGAACATTTGTTTTCTCTGCATTCCTTTTCAGAGCCAACAGCCCTCCAATGTTGTTTGGGGCAAGGTTCCTTCCCTGTCCTGGCAACAGCTGTGGCAGCAGCTGGAGAGGACATCCAGGGGTTTACGAGATTAACTCAAACCGTGTTCACATTCAAGTCTTTAAAAAGTTGGTCCCATCAGCAGCGTGCAACGTCTGCCACAGAAAAGATAAACTCTCATGGCAAGGCAGAACGTCTGTGGAGTCTGAGTCTTACTTTTGAGTTAACAAATATATTTGAAATGTGTTACAACAGCACAATTACATTTATAAGTAAAAACCCTGCAATAAAAACTTTTTGTTTGTAGTTCTGTTACAAAAAGCAAATTGGAGAAAACGTAAATAATAATTTATTATTAACCATAATGTGTGGTCAGAGGATCACACCCAAAATATGAAGCGCCAACCCATGGTCAACCTGAAGCTGAAATAAACCAGTACAGTGGTGCAGTGCTTCACATTTGCATAATTGCTGATGTGGATTAAATGGCACATAGTCTGTTCCAACGTTTCTATCACAGTTAAACGTAGTAGTAGAGTAAACACTGGTAAGTTCTACACTAACTCACTTGTGTCCAGCTTTATGTCTAAAGTTTCTAATTTAATATTTTGGCTCAGGCATTCTTTGAACCCTGGTATTTAAAATTGTTGGCTCAGCAAAAAGCATCACAAGTAACTAAAGTGTCTGAATTTGAATTAACCTCGACCATTTCTGAACAGCAGTCAACACAGCCTGATCTCTGCCCTAGTCGTATTAAGGAATGTGGTCATTAGATGGGTTGTAACTCGGGAATGTTGAACCTGAGAGACAACAGAGCAAAGGAGAGACGGAGAGCATAGTGTCATAAAACAGTCACAGAGACCCAGGGAAACTCATCCAGCTCCAATTTCATTTCTAGTTCAAATGTTGCTGGCAGCCCCACTCAAAGGACTGTGTATATATAGCGTATACTGTATGTGCATACATGTGTGTGTATGTGTGTGAGAGAGACAGAGAGACAGAGAGAGAGAGAGAGCGGGCAGACAGATCAGGCAGAGCTGTAGTAGAACTTGATTATAAAGAAACACTGGGGGTGATGGAAAAGGCTTCAACAAGATAACGACACTTTGAATATTAAGGAGTGTGTATGAGTGTGTGTGTGTTTCAGGAAAACGTGCTGAGTCAGGCTAAAGCAAATCCATGCTGCCTGAACAGCAGATGCAGGGAATTCTCCCCCACAGAGCGTGCGTGCACACACAAAATAAAACAAGTCAGCCTTCAAAAGCACTTCAGATCGTGCTGTCACGCTGATATCATGCTGACAAAAGGCCACTGCAAATCAATACCACAACACTCGCTATTGATTGACAAAGTGGGCACATTCTCTCATCTCATTACATCTATTATAAAGTCACGTTCTACTGAAATAGCAAATGATTATTGTAGTAACACAACCCACAATGAACCCCATCAGGGTTCTTCCACATGTGGCTGTTTGACAGGTGTAGGACCATCACTAGTCAGGCCACAGTGAAACGTAACCCCCGAGGCTCTATGGTGATCCTGGGTCTCCACTTCACTTACTTTTCGTTGTGTTATTGTAATGTCATCCCCGGTTTCTGGATTTGTGACTGATGTAATAATTTTCAACTTTTGCTTCTTAAATGCACCAAAAATAATCTGTATACATGTGCCTCTCGACTCCTTGTTAGTTACAGCATCGAATCCTACAATTTAGGAGATAAATGGATATTTTACACTTATACACTCACTAAGTGTCAAATATTAGTGTAAGAATACTTTATTTAATTGTATACTCTTGGTTACTTTGTTATACTGTCTGGAGCTGTGGTGATGCACAAATTTTCCTGCTGTGGCATCAATAAAGTCTTGTCTGTCTGTCTGTCTATCTATAAGAACTGATGTTAGTAAAAACCTTATGCAGTTAAAATATTAACAAGCTCCAGAAATCGAAAAAACCTGGCCACACACAGGCTGAGTGGATAATATTTTGAACAAAGAGGGATATGATGACTATGAATTCCAAAAAAATCCTCAAAAATGGTTTATTGCACGAGTTGGAAGAAACTTGACACCGATCTTCATTGTGCACTAATCAACAAACCACAACAAGCTTTGTTGAGAAGCACGCCAAAATGTCCAGATATATATTCAAATGACTATGTTTCACCACCCAACCTTGTCACTCGTCTTCAAAGAGAGAGGAGTCTTCCTCTACCTTGGCAGGCTGCGTTTAGTTGAGAACGTCTAACAAAATGTGTGCACAGCCCACAGAGCAAAATCACCAGCTGCAGGTTCAGTCACCCATCTGTGTCTACATGCGATGGTCTCATGCACATTACGCGTAGGTCACCTGTGTTTCAGCAGCACTCAAAGCACAGTACACAATTACTGTAGTAATGCAAGTAAAAAGGTAGAACATGGATCTAAAAAGTGTAAAGTAAAAAGTCTGTGGATCACGCTTTGTGGACAGAACAGACAATCACTCATACAGAACATTATCACTGGCATTTACTCACAATGTCCATGTCTTACATTTCTCTTAAATGACATTAGTGTTATGTGGACAGATGTAACAAAATGTCACATGTACAGATGAAATAAAGAAACAGGAGCTTACAAAGAGGGGATTGTGCTTGTATGTGTTCATGTGACAATCATTTGCCAGCAAACAAATAGTAGATTTTTCAGGCAGGACAGAATCCAGGCGTCGTGTTTAAAACTTAATGAAAGCTAGAAATGCTCACTAAGAAGCAGCTTCCGCAACTTTGCTTTAGTGTTTTGGAGAAATGAAAGTTTCTACGATATTGCACATTACGTTGTTGCTGTCATTTTGAGTCACGTTAACATAATTTAATATATAACAAACTCAGTACATTACCACATCCCATGTTTTTTCCTCCAGTTGTTACAGTGCTGCACTTCCTGCTCGTTAGGGCACCAGCTAAAGGCCAGAACTAATAAGTACCTGGCTTACAGACATGGACACTGACAGCACAACAGGAGAGAGCAGACACACTGACCTTTATTCATTACAGCTGGATTGGAGAGGAGAGACGTGAATAACAGAGACAAAGGAAAGAAGCAGCGCAAAAGAGTGACTGAGAGGAAAAGAGAGAGAGAGAGAGAGGAGCTGACATCTCCTGGAGGAAGAATTACTAAGAGAGAGAGAGAAAGAGAGAAGGAAACAAAGAGAAAGGTAGATCTCATTATCCTGAACTAAAGAACACAGTAGAAATTGGTGAAGGGAGTGTGAAGATCTTTTTAGCAAGAATGACACACTTTACCTACTATGTTAGTCACACATATTTTTATCACTGGAACAGCTTTGTTGTGCATGATTGTAAGCTGTGATCCAGTAAATGTTTAACGGCTGCCAAAGATTTTCTTTCTCCTTTAAGAAGGTAAATTGAGGTCAAAGACAGGTCAGGAGCGGTGCACTTTTGATCTGCTGGACATTCAAATTAGCATGATTAACCAATCAGGATGCTAATGTGGCATGCCCTGCAAATGTGCTCCTGCTAAAATTCTACTTTTTAACCCAAGAACGTGAGCATGCAGGCTATATGTCTGCTAACTCCTGTGATGCACTGAAAAGCTCTAAGATGTCAAGCAGCCTCCTTCAGTTTATGCAGTCATGTCAACTTAGTGCTTAACTTTAAAATGGAACTATATGTGGAAAAGTATTAATCCAGTGCAGATAACAAAACCAATGTTCTTGACAGATATGACGTATTTACATTTTAATTTGTGTTTTTATTTATAATTATCTTAGTTTCCCTGTGTTGCTGCTTTTTTTAACTTCTGTAAACTATTGTGAGTAAATCATTTATCATGCATATCTCCAGATATGAAATGCCAACTTTCAGTAACAGTGACAATTTTCAAATATTTATTTTAAAATAAACCCCGACTGCAAAATGTTGCTGAATGTATTATTAAAATGTATTCATCCATTGGCCATTAAAAAACAGTTTTTCTAGCTGAAGGTCAGTTGTGTGCTAATCTACTGAGAGTACACAAGGTCTTTACTTACCCAAGTTTACTAAAATGTATTAAAAGTAACCAGCATACCAAACATTCTTCTTCAGGAAAAGTATTTTACATCTGCCTGTTTTTGTTTTTTACTTATATTTGTTTTAATATTCCACAAAGATAAACCAGGTAAATATAAAATGAAGGGGTGGGGTGGGGTAAAAAAGTAATTGCCTTTTCACATCTGACTGCTTTGGACAGCTTTTTCCCTTAATAAATGAAATCATCATATAAAACAGACTTTTTGTTTACATGAATTAGCTTTGTGATCTGAATCAGGAATGGGGCAACTACTTTTTCCACAGCATTGTAAATATGTGTCATTGCTGCATGTATGGATTTATTGGGGCCCAGCATGAAAGCATCAAAGGGAATGTTATTTTGGATGCTTCCTCCTGGCTCCGTGCTAGGATGCAGGCCAAGGACGTGTGGTGTCAGGGCTGGATTATGACTTTTTTATGGAAGCATGTGTGGGAGATGAAACAGAAACTCAGAGATAACAAGTTCAGTTCCCAAAGCAGCTAGCGTGTGCCTATCAGAAACCACAAGTGTTTTACAAGTGTCCTCAATTTACAGAAAATAAGAGCACCCTCTCAGGGCACTGCATCATCTCAAGTCAAGAACCTGCATTAGTGGAACCAACTGGGAAGCTTCACTTGGAATGGTTAAAAATGTGGAGCAGTTTCTTGTTGAAACCTATGGTTTGGAACAACATACAGTATCGCTCCATTTCCTATTGAAGACCGAGCAAAATCCGACATGAGCAATGAAATTAGGAATCTTCACAACTTTACACATTAAAAAGTATAGACCTTTATTTTTGTTGGTTTAATGAAGCTCCTGTAGGTCAGTCACTAGAGCAATTGTCTACAAATCGTGGGGTAAGTGGTTCAAGCTCCAGTTTCTCTTGGCTATATGTCAAGATGTCTTTGGATAAGACACTAAAATCCTGTAGTAGTGCCTTCTGTCTGACAGCGGCCATAAACAACAAAATACGTCATTAGTACTATTTTATATATGCGTATAGGTTTGTTTGGTTTTAGGATGAGGAGGTCAGAAAATACATCACTGAAGCTGTGTGTTGTTTGCAGAACATCACAGTTGAGCCCATTGCGTGATTAGAAATTACATATTGGATGAGTGAAGCACAATCCAATAACAGAGAAAGACACAGTAAACAGTATACAGCATTTGTAAACATGTCTGTATAGAATTTCAAATGGCTTTAAAAACATTTAAAGTTACAGAGTGGTAGTTGCAGTTGATTTTATGCAGAGCTTAAGGTGTTTTTCTGACAATCTGGGAAATGAGGAAATATGCAGCTGGATACAAGAGAAAATAAACATACATATAACAGAAAACAGGAAATCCAAACAGGAAACCAGTCCTAATAAGAGTAATTTTTTAACAGGACTGGTAACTGGAGCTTGTGTGTAAGATAATGTCCAATACAAAGGTCGTATGCAAAAGCTGCATATATCAATATAACTAGTTTTAAAGGTCTTAGCCAAGTGCAGCAGGGAAAAATTAGGTTCAGTCCCTGGAGATCCCTTAGAGAATTTCAACAAAATGTGGTAATATAGGCAAGAGGACTATAAAAAAGGACTGGTGAGGATCAGACTAAAGACAAACCAGAGAAACTAGAGATTTGCAGTAAAGCATATTATCATTCTAACCATTTCATTATAAATCACACATTCGCTTTGCTAAAATGAACAGATAAATGCAGCCAATAAACACTGTTTAGTTAACTTTTTCTAGGTTACTCTACAAATGGATTAATGTTTTTTTTCTCTTTTCATGTAAATGCTACAACAAGGTCACACCTGGTCTGACCCTTTAGCTGTGAGAAGCAAATAGCTTGATATTTTTAATAGCTTTGACATAGCAGAAGTAGTAAAAAGACGTGATGGAAGTGGACGTCGAAAGAACCAAAAATGAGGAAAGTGGCCAAGCCAAAACCTGGATTAGTGTACATTGTTGAACGGCTCGTAAAACAGAAACTGAGCTGGCTTTGTGTGTAGTTCTCTTCATTTATGTCGGCCAGTGCACTCAATGATCCTGTTAAAATCAGGAAACCTCTTACTAGCTCCCACACGGCTGCCGCTGAACTTTGTTGTAGCATATCTCAACTCATGTTGACAGAGACTTAGCCACTAGCTAAAATCCTGCTAGGAAACGCAGCAAAATAAAATGTATTTAAGAGCTGCTTTAAATAGGCACCCGGAGAGGCAGAAGTGGCACATAAACGTCTTACAAAGGTCAATACCTGATTCTACGGTTCCCTACCTAGAGCCCTTTGTTAATGTTTAAATACCCTTTTGAAATCTAAATTAGTACTTCTAGAAAATTATCACCGTGAACTGATGAAGTGTTCCAGGCCTATTTCAGCATAGTTATACTGGTCATAACGTGCAATTATCAGGATGGGCCACTGAAAAACAGACAGTTTAGATGTTAAATACTCCCATTAACATTTGCCTATAAATGTTAAATGCTGTCATTAACATTTGGCAATAAGACAAAATGAAGTTATCTCAATGTTTTCTTGGCTTGAATTTACAATTACAGAAGACCACATAGTGCAAGATGTACAACAGAGTTGGAGGGCTGGACATGACCAGGAGGTGATATATGATAAAAAGAAAGAGTAAAGGTGATGCTGAGAGGGAAGAGAGAATTTTAAGTAATATGTTCTGGCGAAACAACTTGATGCCACATTATGTATCATAGTGATCACCATGATCTGCAGTTGCATTAAACATTGTCATATTTTAAGTAGGACATACATGTATCTTTGATGACTGTAAGCTGTAAGTGTCATAACGGGGTGTAATGACACACAACAACAAAAAAAGAAACTGATATTCTGCAGAATTTATTACAGAGTAAGACATGCAAAATGTACGTGTATTCTACATTTTTAAGGTTCAATATGAAGTCTGAACTACAACACGTTTTTAGAGCGCTGCTGTCAACAGATACTGTGTGTTAGATAACGACCCAAGCGGTGAAAGAGTTACAATGTTTTTAAATTGCTGAAGAGACCTGTTTCAAAGCCCCTGTACAGGGGCTTGACCACACAATTCTTGAAACAGACATTTACATATCTGGACGCAAACAATAAAGATGAGCCTAGTCAACTCTGTGGGGAGCTTTCTTCGCTAATTCTGCAAAGCTCCAAAAGAGCAACAGCTCAATGAAAGATGCATTTGTAATAGACTCAGTTGCATCATGGGGAATCAGTTATAGACTTTTTACCAAACTTCAAGTGCATTTGCACGCTGGCACCGGCACTCACTACTGCTGCTCAGGTAGCTGGAGGGGAAAAAGTTATGACCACGTACTGACTGGGAGCTTGCAGTTGCACTGATCAGCTTGTACAAAGAGTTCCTGCTGTGGATGTATAAGCCTGCATGCACATGCTGTGCCGTTTTGTGTGCGAAAACCACTGTGCAGGAGATTTTTAGCATGACTGACCTCATTACTTTGTATTTTGAGGATTGGCACAGTTAAGGCACAGGAATAGGAGAGGTTACTTCAAACTAAAAGAGTGTCTGCTTTGGTGTCACAGAACCAATATTAGTGAATGTAATATTGATATTCATTAATTTATAACTCAATAATCAACTTTGTAGTTGTGTCATCGGATATGCAACCTTAAGTCTTGGACACTCGGGTGAAGAGTGGTGCTGAGTATCAACCTGTTGGTGAGTTGGATCCGATGGCGGGGGAGGCTGCTAGACAGACCAGGCAGTCTTAAACGTGTTGTGAGGGTCAGAATTATCTTCAACCGCCTCCGGCAAAACTTCGATCTCACCTCAAGGGAGGCAGGGGACATAGAGTCTGAATAAACCATGTTTCGGGCCTCCATTGCCGAAGTGGCAGTGCGGTGCTAGTGGAAATCCCTATACCAGGTGGTGGACGCCTTAGGTACGTGAGGCCGTCAAGCTGAAGAAGGAGTCTAATTGGGTTTTGTTGACCAGTAGGACCCCAGAAGCAGCTGAGGGGTACCAGCGGGTCAAGCGTACAGCAGCCTCAGCTGTTGCAAAGGCAAAAACTGATATAGGAGGAGTTTGGGGAAGCCATGGAAAAAGACTTTCGATCGGTACAGAGGAGGTTCTGGCAAACCATCAAGCGTCTCAGGGGAGGAAAGCGGTGCTCCCCGGTGCAATATCACATGGACATCGGGGGTAGTTTCCCAGGTTTGGCAGATCAGAGTGGTGGTTCCCTTTTTTAAGAAAGGGAGCTAGATACTCGAATCTCATATCCAAGTGGAACAATGTGAATTACGTCCCGGTGGGGGAAACTGGACCAGCTCTACACCCTGGCCAGGATCCTGGAGGGGGCATTGGAGTTTGCCCAACCAATTCACATGTGTTTTGTGGATTTGGAGAAGGCATTCGGCCATGTCCTTCGAGGGATCCTGTGGGGTGTGCACCAAGAGTACGGGGTACAGGGCTCGTAGCTACAAGCCACTAAGTCCCTGTACAGGAGGAGCAGGAGCTTGGTTTGCATTGCCAGTAATAAGGCGGACTCGTTCCTAGTTAAGTTTGGACTCCGCCAGGGCTGCCCTTTGTCACCAATTTTGTTCATATGTTTTATAGACAGAATTTCTAGGCACAGCCAAATGGTGAACGGGGCCCCTTTCTGGTGACCACAGAATCTCATTGCTGCTTTTTGCAGATGATGCGGTTCTGTTGGATTCATCCAGCAGCGACCTCCATCTCTCACTGGAGCGGTTCACAGCCGAATGCGAAGCGGCATTGATGAGAACCATGGTCTCTCTAAATCAGAGACCACGGTTCTCAGCCGGAAAAGGGTGAAATGTTCTCCCCGAGTTGGGGACAGGGTGCTGCATCAAGTGGAGGAGTTTAAGTATCTCAGGGATGAATGAAGCAGAAGGTTGACAGACGGATCAGTGCGGCATCTGAAGTAATGCAGGCTCTGCACTAGTCCGTTGTGGTGAAGAGAGAGCTGAGCCAAAAAGTGCGGCTTCCGATTTACCAGTCGATTTACGTTTCTATGGGACAGAACCAGGACACAATGGAGGGATTACATCTCCCAGCTGTCTTGGGAACGCTTTGGGGTCCCCCCAGAGCAGCTGGAGGAGGTGGCTGGTAAAAGGGTGGTCTGGGCTTCCCTGCTTACGCTTCTGCCCCCGCAACCCGACCCCGGATAAGCGTCAGATAATGGATGGATAATTTATAACTACAGACACTGAGGATGTTACAGTTGTGCTAGGGGCAGGACACAGGGCATCAGACTTTCAGTATGTTATTATGACATTAACATTTAACATCTTAGATTTTCTGTTCCTGTAACCAGTTAAGGCTTATACTGAGTTAATGTGGGTCAGTATTAACAGCCTTGCTATTCTGCCTACCAGCTGCTTTTGTTTTTAATTAAAAACTTCTTTTGCTAAATTGTTGCACAACTTGAACTATTGTTAATCATCTCCTCTAACTTTACCTCTCTTTAGCCTCCTCTTAGAAGATGTAAAGGCTCCACTCACTTGTCTATCTCTATATGAAGGATCAAGCCTTTCCAAACTTAATTAATTGTCCACTTTGCGCCAGAGCAGGGCTGTTGCTTCCTCCTGTTGCTAAGTATATAGAAAGGCTCAACACTGGAAGCAGCACTGTGATGCTTAAATGGGATTAACTGGCCACCATGTGTGAACAGTCCCATTGACGCCAGCCCCCATATGGACTGGCCAGCCAAGACAGTTCTAATTGGCAACAGCGAGGGCCAAGGTAGCGTGTGTGAGTGTCGCAACCTTGACATCCCAGCTGGCTACTTGGCTTATGATAGAGTGTGTTCTATTTTGTAATCAACACGACACTTTAGTTAGCTCTGTTCTTCAGGTCTGCTTTTCCCATCCCATTTATTGGTGGAACAGAGTCAGTGATGATTTCCTCTGGTGAATGAAGAGCCACAAACTGACAAAACAAGTGGCTGCATTTTTAAAATTACATACAGTTTCTTACATATTAGACACATTTGCAGGTTCAAAGGACAATTTGACATCAGTGCTGAAACTACATGACTGAATTTATACATTGCAAAAACATGCCATATGCTTATGCTATATACTGCCAGCTGCTGGAGTTAGTCCAGCTGGGTGATTGGCTTTATGTTTCAGTGGTGCCTAGAGACCCAAAAAATGAACAACTATTTCTCCCCCAACGTACTTTCCCCCAATATGTTGGAATTTATTTACCGGAAAAAAAAACTGCTTTCAAATCAGCTCACTCAAAAAACAACAGTGTGCTGTATAATCTTCAATCTGTCTCGACGTTAGTCAAATTATTCTTACAGTCAGAGTAAGAGAGAAATCCCAGACTCCCTGATGATTATCTGCTATGAAACAGCAGCCAGCCACTGAGCTCTGCAAATGGAGAAGTTTCTGAAATGTTCCAGCCCAAAAGCTCCAAAACAAGCCATGATAGGTCCCCACAAAGCCCTGCATCAGCATCCAGTAGAGAGCTCCCTCCTGAATTTTTATTGTGGCTGATGAATTTCACTTCAGATTCATACCCCAGTTGTGTGGAAGTGGCTCTGTGGAGAGTTTTTGATGCACTAGTCTAATACAATTCCAGTGAATTTTACAGATAGTTGGCAGTAACAGCTATTCTGTCTGTCTTCAGTATACAGTATGTCCACTCACCTACCTGCATATATATATTTTGTCTTTATCGCTATCTCCTTCTCTGTCGCCAGCAACCACACTGTATGAATACAACTGAGGTTTGCCTTTGATGTTTTGTGCTAAGTGCCTTGTAGACAGACAAAGTCTCCTGCACAAAGTGGAAAATGCACCACTGCAGCCCATGGAAGAAAATGTGTCAGTAAATAGAGGAGAAACTGTGCACTCGAGGGACATCAGTTTTCTTTGGCTCAATTCTCAGTCTGCTCCCAACATTTCACTGGCCTAAAGGTGCTTTTTGACAGTTGATGTCAACAACTGTCCAAGTGCATGAAGTTTAAAGCTACAAAGAGCAAAACTTTTTTATAAATAGCCTGCACCCCAAACCCCTCAATGTCCATATTTTCAAACAACTGTGAAAAATAGAAAAGATCATTGCTCTGAGGGAAGCGGGTAGAGAGTAGTATTAATCGCAGCGCTCGAGTCAACAGGAACTTCTTACACAAGCTAGCACAAGCAATTGCACAAATTGTTCCGGGGAACATGAAGCCATATCCGTTTGCTTTTCCATCACATCTCAAAAACTGTGAAGATTAGATTCTCATGTTTGAGCTGCATGTCATGTAATGAAAAGGAGAAATCTCCAGAAATGTCTCTAAAGCAGTGTGACAAAGTGGGTGAGAGCACACCACATTTGTCCCCAGTTATTCATTGTAATTTAAATTGTTTGTGTCCAAGTATACTTACTGCATGCGTCCAGC
>JAUMTR010000019.1:18023726-18043872 GCA_032270685.1 Microctenopoma stevenorrisi | reverse complement strand
TTTTCTTTGGTAAATCTGTGGAACTTCTCCGAGTCTGCCTCTTATCTATCGCCGCTCAGGCTAACCTACCTCACAAGCAGACACAGGACATTCTGTCCTGTAAGTTCTGCCCAATAGTTGCTTGACGAACAGCAACAATTTGTGTCACACAGAAACTAAATTTAGTAAATGGTCCATCCAGTTGTACATGTCTGAAATCCTCCAATCCAAAGAAGTTTCTTGGTTCTCTGGAAAAGTTCCTACCTCTATTCATAATTTACAGTTCTATAATTCAGTTCTGCAGCTTTATGGCCAGCCCAGCAAGCGCCAATCTAGAACAAGACCAAACACAAAAACAATTTCCAGCTTCCAAAATGATTGTGTTCTTACTCTTCTACCACAATTAACTTGTGAAAGAACCTAAGACATACATGAAAAGGGAAATTTAAATAAGACTTTGCTTTACATTAACAGAATATTGCAAGTAATAACAAATAAAAATGTTAGACAAAAATGATGATAATTGATAAAATACTATCAATAATTGTATTCACCACAATAAACATGGACGAGAAAAAGGAAAAGATAGTTGCATGAGGAGGCCAGAATGAAAATGATAGACATGCATGCTAACAGTAAAGGCTTTCAAATGCCCTTAAGATTATAGCTGCAAGTATTATTAAGAAGTGTTTACAGTTCATGGGTATATAGCAACCCTCCTTGGAAGTGGCTGCAAAAGGACCGCTGACCACAGATTCAAGGACAACTTTCGATAGATGTAAGCATCAGTGCACCAGTGACTGATCGCACCATTTAGAGATGGTGAGCTTCATGGAGGACTCACCTTTTTAAAAGTAGAACATGAGTATGTTAAAAACAACGTTTCTGTAGAATCTCCTTTGACAGATGAGACAAAATGTTTTTCTATTACATCAATTACACATAAAATCAGGATTTCAAGGAAAGGACACTGTAACTGCTGTGATACATACATACAAAATCCTGCTGAACAACTGGAAAGAGATGAAACATGCATTCTGGAGAAGACGCCCTTCAAACACGAGACAGCTGGGGCAGTTTGAGCAAGACAAGAGGGGCAAACATTCTGTTGCAGGTGCAGATGTCTTACTGAGAGCTTGTTTACAGTGATTGACTCTAAAGGTTGCTTAACAAAATATTAGTTTAAGGGTGCCATAATTTTAATTTGTTGATTTAAAACACTTCAGCCTCCCAAATGTACATAGTAAACAAATTACAAATAGGCAGCAAGACTGTGTTAGTGATTTGAAATACATAAAAACCTACAGTCGTGACATTGACAGATGGAAGCTGATGGAATGAAGTTTGCAATGAAGTATGAACTAAAACATGTGTCCACATCTGTACACGAAGCACTTGAACACTTGGAACCATTAAGTGTCATATAATTTATATTATATATTATTTTTATACAGAGTGAAATTTAATTCATCCTTTCAAATCAAAGTGCTCAAATTTAGCAAATTTTTAAACAGTTTTTGCAGTGGACTCATCAACCATGGCTCGATGTCATTGCCATCTCCACCATCTTTATATAATAAGATATTATATCTAAGGGTTTTACTTCTCATGTTTGATTAAAGTGTGGGCAATGAAATGTGGGTAATAAAGTTTGTCAAACTCCCTGTGTGTAAAGTTCTGTGTCAAATAAATGAAGCTTGGTCATGCACCACAGTCACTACCTGGACCATAACACCAATCAATTATTATTTATGACTATGCCCAAGGTATAAATCTGTCTTGAAATGTGCAGTCACTGCAAAGAGTAAAATATTTAAGCAGGACAAAAGTAGCAATGATTTCTTACCTTCTCTCCTGTTGACCTTGGCAAAGACCGGCCCATGACTGCTGGACAGCTGGGAGGAACTTTGGAAGGATGATGGTGGCAAATTGGACACCAGTGGGCTGTCACATACCTCTGTTAACCAGTCACAAAGGAAAAAATGACAAGGATAAGGGGTGAGTAGAATCCACATATTCATATGTTACCGTCTGTCGTTTCACTGTAGCGTTGATCTGAAAGGTGAATGAGAGAAAGATGATTACATTGCATTAGAAGATTACATTTGCAGATGCTGAAACATAATGGGATAAACAGAGCATGTGCAATAATATGATGTGTTGGCTCCAGAAGAAAAGGAAAGAGACATCAGTGGGGACATTTACATGCAACAAACACCTTTAGGTCAAAGAAAGTGACCTAGAATTGAACCAAGTGTTAAGTGACTCATTACTTAACACTTTTTTATGTGTAACAACATTTAAATATCATAATATAGGAATCTATAAAAGAAAACTACCAAAATAGTCATATTGTGTTGCACTACATACAGTATTACTTCGTAACAGTGAACACATCCACATGGGAATCATGTTTTTCGTGAACAGATACAAAACTTCAGCTGGGTAACATCATTGTCATAGAAATCTCCAAAGATCAGTTAAATGTATAAACTTGCATTAGTAAACAACACACAAATGGACAATAGCATTAATGCTAACAATAGGCCTCTGTATGTTTTTGTAAATTTCAATTAATCAATTATTAAACAATCTAAAACCTTTTTTATGAATGTTGCTTTTCAACACTGAGAAGAGAGTTGGTTCAAATTATTCAAAATCCACTCAGTCCTGGGCTTGGCGCTATCTCCCTGCTCTGACAACAAGACTTCAGCTGAGATTACTGTGTCAACATTATTGTACTTCATTTCAAACACAGAGGGATTTTCATTACCTGAGAGCATAAACCACAGACTCTTGACAGCTTTGAATAGCCTGTCATATCTACCTAAGTCTACCCCAGTTTAAACTCATCTCCTTTCTGCAGGCACTCCAGCATGTCTGAGCATTTCCATTCAAACTGGGCTTTAACATGTATATATTAGCATTTTATATCCATTCCAAGAGCATGTTTTAAGAGCAGGTTAGAGATACATATTGCACAATACAAAATTAGCAATCTGTAACTAAATGCTCTGTTCACCCAAATGTTCTGCTGACCCATGATTTGTTTGTTAAGTAGCACATTTAATGTCCAATTAGTGGTGATAATTATATACTTTATTGATCATCTTGAGGAAACTATTGTTGGGCAGCTGCCAGACAGTACATATCAGCCAGACTACAGGGTTTTAGTGTTGTTTCCAAGGACACCTCGACCTGCAGCCAGGTGAGACCATTGACCACTGACCCTGGGGTTTCTCCCACTTCCTTATTATCTCAAGTCTCACATTTTCTGTTTACTCCTCTTTCTCCATCATAACAAAATAAGAAGGATTTAGAAAGAAGGTCAAGGTCCTTAGTAAATGGGCTGAGTACAAAACATATACTTCTATACTTGTGTGTGAAAGCTCTTTTTCTTTTTATGACAGTTATGTCATATTGACCACACATAGACCTTTGATTTCATACAGCCCACATGTTATTTTGGCAGCTTGTTTCCAACTAGTTAAGATTATGATTTTCTTTTCCAATTGAGATCTGATGTTGTTTTCAAAGTGTTTCTTTAATTTATTTGAGCAGTGTATTTTGTGCAAAGCTAATTTTGAGTTTGATGTCTGTAACCCACTTAAAGTTGTTAGACGGTTAGTTAGACGTTTCTCGTCATGATGCACCACACAATTCAAATGGGAGACAATGGACCGATGGGTTTTCTACATTATTCTGTTTTTTTGGCACAGAGAAGCTAATGTTGGTTCATGAAACATGGATTAATCTGACCACAGAACTCATTTCTAATGTACCACTTTTGGTCCACATGAGCCAAGCTCCAAAAAGTCTAGTAGATGAAGACAAACACAAGCTTCAGTTAATCTCTATATTATCCATTTTGATGTATTTAGGCTGTCACAGACATGACTAATTGTATCTATGTTAAGCTAATGTTTGGCTATGATTGCTTGCGCCGGTATTTCACCAAATCCAATTAAGAGCAAGGGCAGGAACTCTACTACAAAATCCAGAACCAGGATGAACACACTATTCAATTCATTCTTTACACATTTGCTTAAACGATAACATCCCCCCTTCAGACCCTTTGAATCATTGGGTGGAGGTAGCCTATCCCTCTAACAGCAGTCCTGTGGCTGCTTAGCTATATTTAGACAATTTATTGCTGTACCTATAATAATAGCAGGATCAAAAACTCCACAAAGTTTTATCCAAGAGATGACTGTATCAAAGTAAGAGTGTTTCTTTCCAGTTCCCGAGGGGTCTGAAAAAGAGCAGCATTATGGGTCAGTGGGGGAGCAGTCGTCTTCCAACCTAAGGGTTAGCAGTTCAAAGCTCCATCTCCACAAAGCTACATGTCGTGGTGTCCTTGTACAAGACACCGATACCTTATAGTAGCGCAGACACGGGTCTAGCAGCTGTCCAAACAACAATTTCCCCAAGGGGATCAATAAAGTATTGTGAGCATCAATTGAAAAATACACCTGAATTAGTGTAAAGACATGAAATGAGCAGAGTAAATCTTCAGTGGACAAAGTGCTGTGAGATCCCAACCTCTGTAAAAAAAAGGTACATAGGAGAACAAGTAGTGTATGAGCAGGCAAAGTTGTTTTTTTTTTTTTTCAGAGCAATTGTGACATTTGAAACATGACTGTAAGAAAACGGTAAAACTCAAACACAGAAAGCCACGAGAAAATTTGGACTACAAGGCATTTCTTCGACATTTCTTTTTAAATGTTAGACTAGGCAGCAGAGGAGAACTGAACACCAATATAATACCGGTTCTGATATGGTCGACAGTCTCTGAAGTCCAAAAAAGCACTAAAGGCTTCAGCTCAGTATAGACTGAGTAGTTTTACTAGACACTTTAACTATATATTTCCTTGATACTTTCATTGTTATACATTTTTTAAATACTAGACTAGATCATTTTTGGTAACATTATGGTATCAGTGCTTGTCCTGAAGAAAAACCTCTTTCTCCATTGCCCTGGATGGAAACACACAGCCCCCTCTATCTACACTATATCATCTAGTTGAGAGCCCGGAGAGATAACAACCATTTCAGAAATGCTGAATATATAAAAATACAAGCCACCATGTCATCAAACTAACAGTGAGGAGTTCCGCACAGTTTGTCGTGTCCCAGATATTCAGAGTCAACTTGTTGATCAGTCTCTGAGTAAGCAGAATAATGAGGCCCTACGATACTTGTTTCCCCAACCACTGTCAAGTGGAAAACAGCTGTGCTTGTTTTTTCTGTCTGCCTGTCTTCACAGTACATATTTCTCACATTTTATCAAAGAGGTGCCTTTAGATGAAGATACACACTGTTCAACTATGCACAAAACTAAAACAGTACACAACAGCATAAACGTACAAATTTATTTTTGTGTTTCCTCTAACACCAACATTTAAACTCACATTCATGACATAAGTATTTAGAACCAAACTTCTTCTTCTTCTGTTTTCTTTACACTTTTTTCTCCCCACTTTTACAATACTCACACAGAATAAATTAATTCTGGGGCATATGGTCACAAAAGAGGGTTTGGGGAATCACATTTGGTGTTCATAATATGCCCCGAAAGCTTAAATATCAACCTCACAGGGTCACTAGAGGAAATGATAAGTAGGTAGTTCACTCTCTGTAAAGGAAATTACAAGTGAGCTTTGATTGATAGCTAGTTTCTGAAAGCTTTCATTCTGTAAATAATTTCAATTCTCAGTTTGTAACGATCCATCACTATTCTCCCTTCAGGCTGTGTCACCTAGAAGTATTTCACAGAATCATTCATAATCATTTTGCGGCTGTATAGTTTGTCTGGTTAAGCAGTTTGGCTGAGACTGATGAATACCGTGTCTGCCTTGGCTGCAGAGCGAAGCCTGACAGTCTGACATCTTAACTGAGACACTGCTGCTGGGCTGGCTGCTAATAATGAGAGAAATGTTTGTTCCTCAGTTCCACTTTTATCTGTCTGTTGGCTTCACACCAAGCAAATCTATAATTCCGCTGACTTTCAACATCTAAGGCCTCGTTATTTAGGAAATTGCATTAAATTTCAAGTGCATTCATACAGTAGATGTATACTGTTCTCTGAAACATCTGACTGTACTTCACTGCGGAACAGTATGAAACAAGTCTGTTATTTCTTCTGTGCTAACTACAGTATATTAATGTGCGACTCTATGGGAGGCAGGCCTAATCATCAGAATTAAATGATCAAAAGAACACTGCACTATAACAAAGTATAATTAAAACATTTATCTGGAGGTTTTAATTCTCAACACAGCTGCACACACGTCATGTTCTGAAACAAGTAAACTGCAAACACAATAGTAATGAGAAGAAGGAGTCAAAAAACCATTCACAATGAAACATGTCTGTCTCATGCAGATTCAAGAGACTTGCTGCAGGTTACATCACTTCAGCTAATGGACCAAGGAGGAGACTTATTATGAATAGCTGATATTTGCATTTCAAATAGGGACACATTGAATGGCACACTTTACTTTCAACACATTGTCAAAGATGACATTAAGTCATTTAGTGAAGAAAAAACACTAGAATTAGTTAACAATAGTATATTTATATTCTTCACATACAGAAGAACATTGACGTATTATTCCCATGGTAACTGTTTCTACTTGGTAGGATGCAAACACATACATATGCAGTACAGTGGCATTAATGTTTTACTGTAACCATGTCCTGATGTGCCCAATTATCATTTTTGTAGTTTTAAGCGCTTCTTGTGTCTTTGTTGCATTTATGCCATGATAATGACTCACCAGAACTTCCCAGACACTGTACTGCATTATGAAGATTATACAAACCAGACAAAGAACAAATCCACACGTTAACAACATTGGGATCTATTGAAACCAAAGTGTCTTAAAAATTATCTCTTAAATTTATCACCAAATCATGTAAAAAAGAGGGAGACTGTATAATTCTTTGCTTGTGTTTGGTATGTTTTTGGTTTACTTCAACATTTACAGCTGATGTGTATGTGCGTGTGTGTGTGTGTCTTCTCATCCAGACACAACCAATGAAAATATCTTCAAGTTAACTGCATTGAAAAACGATGTTATAGTAAGGCCTCCCTGCTGGGAAAAAGGTAAGCTTGTGATACAGAAGAACAGGACTTTAGAGCTGAAGTTTGTGTTGCTGTGCAACAAAGAGTAGCAGCTCTCTGAAGGTGAGATGAGGGGAGTCGGGCGAATGACTCTGAGACCAATACACACAAGAGAAAAGCCAGTGATGGGTGAAATGAGAGAAGGAGTTGGGAGTGTCACTGTATGGCTTAAAGACAGAGGGTAACCTCAATGAATGTCTATACTGGGCACTGAACCAGACTCCTCTACTTCACTCATACAACTCCATGTTCCCTTCCTTCCTCTCTTTTTCTCTCCTGCTGCACTAATAGAATTATTGTCTCTTTATGCTTCACTTTTAATGTTTAACTTTGAGGCAGCTTTACCACCTGCCTAATAAATATTCATAAAATCCCATGTATTTAGTTTTTATTGCATAACAATCTGATCAGTGATGACATGTTTATCCACATGTCATCATTTATTCGCTGGCTGTCTAGGTGGTGTCCCGACCACAACGTGGGCAACATAGATAATTGGAAAACGTTTTGGAGAAAACCTCGGCTGATTAGAAGAGACGGCATCCATCCCACTTTGGATGATGCAGTGTATCTAGAAATATGAGAAACATTATTAGACCTCCTAAACCCTGATAACTCTTGTTAGTAAATGACTTGATAAGTGACCATCAGATAGACTTATTTAGTCTCACTGAAACCTGGCTGCAGCAGGATGAATATGTCAGTCTGAATGAGTTGACCCCCCAAGTCATATTAATTATCATATTCTCAGAATCACAGGACGAGGCGGAGGAGTCACAGCTTATTAATCAATCCCAGACCTAAACATAGTTATAGTTCATTTTAGAGCCTCGTTCTTAGTCTACCTCAACCAAACAGGGAAAGTTTGATATTGTATACTATCCTCCTGTCCTGTGAGTTTTTATCTAAATTCCAGTTAAAGTTCGGGAGGCAGACACCATTAAGATTAGACTTAAAACTTTTCTGAACCATCTCTTAGTTATGATGCTATAGGTTTAGTCTGCTGGGGGACTCTTCAATGACATCATTGCATGTTAATAAGTTTGCTTCTTTTCTCTCCCCTAGTCATGCTTGGTCCTCTCTCTTTCTCTCTCTCTCTCTTTCTCTCTCTCTCTCTTTCTCTCTCTCTCTCTCTCTCTCTCTCTCTCTCTCTCTCTCTCTCTCTATCTTTCTCTCAGGTATCCTCAACCTTGGAGCTGTGGTTGCTGGTCCACCCGGCCTGTCCGGTGCTTCGTCTGCTGCTCCTTGTTGTTGTTGTGATCTGTGTTACCTGCTGTTCTTTTCTCTCTCCTCTGTCCACTAACCCCAACCGGTCGAGGCAGATGACCGTCCACCCTGAGCCTGGTTCTGCTGGAAGTTTTTTTCGTTAAAGGGAATTTTTCCTCTTAACTGTTGCTTATAGTTCTGTATATATACTGAGCTCCTAAACCTTGCTAGGTAAAGTGCCTTGAGATGACCTTATCAATAAAGATGAATTGAATTGATGAAATGAGATGAGAGTTTGGATGAAATGGAAAGGAGAATTGTCATGCTTAATAGTCATATAACAGATAACAATATAAAACTTGTTCTATGCTCTGAAGAATGATGATGGTGCACGTGACTGTGTGTAATCTATGAGACAGAGACAATTATCAGCTGTGTCAACAGTTCTCTTCAGCTCTACAAAAGAGTTTTAAGCATCTTTTAGTTAGCGTCAAGAATGCCATAACGGGATTTCCCACCCACTCCTTTTAAAAGTGGTGCTACGGGACACAGGGAATTCAAATCGGACACAAGGCCCACCTGGACTCAAGTCTGTTCAGTTCTTGACAGGCAGTGAACACAATATCACAAGAAGATCTTGGGGAGATTTTGTCATTTTTGATAGGCATCCACTTAAACTCAAGAGTAAATGGATTCGATTTCGGTGGTCAAAGATTAAGGTAACTGTGACCCATCTCTCCTCTACAACTTCCCCATTCTTGGATTATATCACAGGAATGCTGTGAGGGGATTTCTTTAAATTTGGCACAGTAGTTCACTCAATGAACTGAGTTTGGTGCTCAAAGGTCAAGGTCACTGACCTCAAGTCTTTTCTGGTACCACAGGAACCACCTGTGATAGCTGCCGGAGACTTACAACCGCTAGTTGAAAGTCTTGTTTTATTACAGTCAAAAAAATAGATGCACTGATGGGACGTTATGCCACATAAATACACAGTGTTTTAGCTAATAGCTGATGTCCACTGTTTCTGTTGCTGCCTGTGAGAGTGACAGTGAATAGTGACCTCAGCAGAATGTGGCTGATTCTTGGACTGATAACAAGTCATCTGATATAATGACAGGGCCATTTGATGAATGGGTCTGTTTTTAGGGAGGCAGACATCCACAAGGGAGCTGGCCTTGGGCAAACACAAAATCCCACAGGTCACAAAGGCAGATGGATGGACTGCAGTTCTCTGTCAGTTTTATCGCTTAACTACTTGTCCCTGGATTAATAAATCCAGACTTATGACTGGCAGCTTGACGCTTACAGCACCAGCCGGTGCCACCTATTTGTTACCTTGACTTAGACTGAACCTCTTTATGACTCTGCGCGTACTAGATGCATTTTCATAAATGACACTAAAAAAGAAAAGTAAGGGCAATTTATCCTCTACTTTGCCCTCGTGCTGGTTCTCAAGACTCTGTTGTCTCGTGAAGCATAAAGGACAGTGAAGTTTGCAGAGGAAAATGCCTTATACATTCACACCAAATTGATTTTATTCAGAGGTTTATATTCTCTCAGTGAAAATCACCAGCTCATTGAAAAATAATAAATTTTGATAAGACAGGACCGTTCGCATATAAAGCAGGGAGCTGGACCTAAATTCAAATCAACTCCCTCCCCAGCTTTTTTTAACCACCTTATTGTCTGTCTGGCTGTGCACTGGAGGAGATGAATTTTCAGCACTGTGAGAAAATAACAGGACCTTACAGTTTCCCCATCAGCCTCAACTGGTTAAATGATCAAACATCTACCAAGCTCAGTCTCAGCCAGCTGAAACATAATGCTCCCGCAGAGTGAAAACAAATTTGTGTTTTCTGTGGTGTTTTAGAGAAATGCACAATGAATGCGTCTGCTGGTAACTGCAAAATGAAACTAAACAAAGCAGGCATTGTGGGATGAGGAATGTGCCGACCAGAGCCATTCTTCCTAAAGGTAAAGAAGATGGAATGACGGTTATGATGTCATGCAGTATCCCAACTATATATGATGAGTATGGCATTGACATAGATTTGCTCTGCTGCAGGACCTTCCTTTGATGCTTATTATTGTCGTCTTTCCAAACACCACAACCAGTCGGGGCAGATTGCCTCCCCACCCTGATCCTGGTTCAGCTGGATGTTTCTTTCATCAAAGGGAGGGCTTTTTCTCTTCACTATCACCTAGCGCTTTCTCAAAATGGACTAGAATTCTGCACAATTCTATATAGATATGTTCTCTGTGAGGTCTTAACCCTTATACAGTGAGGTGCCCTGAGATAACCTTTGTTGTGATTTGGTGCTATATAAATAAACCCAATGAGTAATCCCTCCCCAATGACGATAGCAACCATCACAACAGATCAATCAATGAAGAAAATGGTATTTGACCAACATCAGCTTTAAAGTTTGTACATGTTTGTATTTTTTCTAAAGAGGAGCAGCATTGTCAGGTTAAAAACGTGTCAGAAAGAGATCACCGGGCTACTTGTGAAGGACCATAGCAACAGCTTAAGGATAAATATAAGTAAGAGTCCCACAGAGAGTGAAGAAAGACGGAGAGAGTATGATGAGTGTGGCATTGACGTAAGTCTCCAGTCCTCCATGAACAAAACATGATGAATGATTTGACAGTGCTTTACTGAGCTGAAACCATTTCATTGCTTATGGAAGCATAATCTGGACAGAAGACGGATCATTAAGTGGATGATAAAGGCTCTGACTGATACGCTGCAGAGTTTAATACATGAAGCACAGCGATGTGCTTCAGTTAGAGTGCTGCCTTTCTGGTTTGTCCCTTCGTCCAAGAAAATCCTGTCTGAGCCAACACAGACAATGTGTCCATTCCACCTGGATTTAGACCATTTTCACTCCAAGCTCTAAATGCAACCTTACTTTAATAATTGTTCCCTTTCCAAACAGTCGTTACTGTTCAGCAAAAAATGCTTGTAAATGATTCCAGTCTATAAATTCAGCAGCACTATCCATCCATTTCCCAACATAAATCTCTCCTTTGTGTGTGGAATCATCTGAGCCCCTTGAGCTGATTACTCTTTTGTTGGTTTGTTTTCTCATCTGCCCACAGGACTGTCATCTAAAAATTGCTCTTATTTACAGCACATCTATTATCTCAGCAACCGTTTCCTTCAAAATGTCCCTTATTCCCACGTGTCCACATTTAAGGATCTTTATGGAAATATTTTCTGCGTATAGAAATGGATTGGTTGATTTAGTCTAGTAGCTGAAAAACAGAAATAGGAGCAAAACCTAAGGGTTTAAATGTCTCTTAAAATCTGACATAAATCTCCCTCTCTGTACCCCCCCCCCATCAACAACCCACCCGCGCTTGGTCGGTTCAGACTCTGACTGCTGTCTAATTACACTAAATTCACAGAATAAAATGTGTGAACTTCTGTAAACTACAGAAACAGGTCGCATCAGAAGTGATGGAGATAACAGGTACCGCTGGAATAGCTTCTTAATTCATTTGTTAAACTGTTTGAAAATTGTTAAAGTAATATGTTAACAAACTTATCTCACAGACAAATGGAATCGTCTTATTTGTTAATTGTTTTTTTCATTTAACCTAAAAATATCTTATTCTTATCTTATCTATTATTTTGAATTTAGATCAAACAAAATATTAGCCATATTTATAGCTGTGAAAACTACTTACTCCTTAATTACGATTCCAAACTGAAGATTAGAAAGAGCGTGTTTTAATACTCGGTAAGCGGATTTATTATGCAGATCATTAAAAGTCTCAGTAAGAGCCATGTGTCATCAGCCAAGCAAACACAAAGCATGCACAGTGTTAGTCGTTGTCATTGTTGGTTCATACCCTCACAGATTGATGTCTTAGTGCAGCAGTAAACCACTTAAAACAACAGGACGCGCACAGAGCCGCTCACCTTCTCCACCTGTCCCACAGCAGAGGAGCAGCGAGCCGATCAGCGCAGTAATCCCAGCGGGTCTTTTACTCCCCAGAGGCATGTTGAAGCGATGGGATGCTGAAGAGTATAATCCCGCCTGCCCGACCACAGACAGTACGTCCTTCCTCCTCCTCCTGTTCGCTTCTCTCCTCTGCGCTCCCCCAGCTCCGCTCCGGTGCGTTGCGCTGCAGTAGCCCTGCTGCCTCAGTGTGGAGGGACCGGCCGGTATCCAGTGGAGTGAATGAGGATGCTGTCACACAGCCTGCCCCCACCTAAGTGATGGCACGAAGAGAGGGAGAAAGCAGTGGAAGAGGGAGGGCTTTTACGAGACGGTGGCAGGTCCGAGTCCAGCGCACCAGCGTTGGGGGGAGTCCCACGACTGCTTCCACACAGCGCAACGAGTGCGCGTGCTAAGTGGTTTTTAACTCTTGATGAAGCTGTACTCCAGGAAAAGAAGGGGGCATGTTCCTTTGCACAGGGTGAGAGATTAAATTATTGGACCAATTATAACACAATGGGCAGAGAAGACATGCAAAACTCAAGACTTCGTGGTCCTTTTCAAGAACTCAATGGAGGGCGAACTTCACACTTGTGTAACTTGCATGTTGTGTACCTGCATGCACACACATATGAAACTACTTCACATTATGCCGAACAGTGAAGGTCACTTAGGTCACCAACTCTACTTTTATGTAGCACAGCACAAGTATGGAGATAATGTTTAATTTACAGCACAAACACAAGCAGTTTAATCAAATAAGGACTCTGCACAGTGGTCTGTGAGTGCCCTCCTTTCTATACGCTTTCTATATAGCAGGATGCAGTAAAAAGAATGTGGGAAATAAAAATGACATGGCCTCTGGTGCTCTGCAGCACGTAAAAGCACCACAATAAAGTGGTGGTAACATACATTTTAGTGGATATGATTTTATGTGTGGACCAAGTAAAACTAGACTGAATACATCTCCATCTCACTAAGAGGTCAACTTTTCTCTTTTGAAAGGTCTATTTGATTTTCCCCATAAAAAAAAATTTTAGGGACTAAAAATGATTTACAAAGGAAACAGAGAGAAAACTCAGAGCGAGGCTGGATTTGACCCAGAGACCTCACAGCTGCGGTGCACATGAGCCAAATGAAGACATCTTTTGGCAACCAAAGAAACTTTCTCACTCAGTGAGTCTGAACATTTAGTAAGACATCAGATTAATGAACAATCTAGTCTCATACACCTCATCAGTCTTTTGACATCAAATACATTCAGTGAGTGAGTACGTGATTTTCAAAATAAGATGACGATCAATCATCTGAATCTAAATTTATCTACCAGGCAGTGGTCAGACTATGAGAGACCGACCACCACCTACAGCGTAGGACCCCCACAATGAAAGAGACATTTAAACTACAGCAAATTCTGCCAACCCATTACTTTGCTTTTTTAACTTTCAGTCCCATTTGAATCAGAATCAGAATCAGAAGCTTTATTGTCATAGACATAATAGAAACAGCCGTTACACTATGTCATGAAATTCTTATTGCTACATTACTCCCATCACTTCAATAACAAAATAAAGAAACAATTTAAAGAATTAACAGTAAACAATGAATAGAGAGCAGGGTGCAAGCAGTGGTAAACTGGATAACTAAATAAATAAGTGGAAATAGTGTGCAGGACTAGATCGGGGTATTATTGTTCAGGAGCCTAATGGCCTGTGGGTAGAAGCTGTTCGACAGCCTGGATGTTCGGGAATTCACACTCCTGTAGCGCCTTCCTGATGGCAGGAGTGTAAACAGACTGTGTGGTGGATGGGTATTGTCTCTGGTGATGTTGTGGGCCGTCCTGTCCTGAGCGGTACAGCTTCCATGCCACACTGTAATGGAGCTGGCGATGACAGACTCCACTATACACCTGTAAAAGCTCCTCAGCTTTCTCAGGAAGTACAGTCTCTGCTGTTTGAGGCAGTTGTGAGACCAAGTGAGGTCCTCGTTGATGTAGACTCCAAGGAACTTCTACCTCTGTCTCTCCGATGTGGATGGGGGTGTCCTGGTCCTTCCCCTCCTGGGATCAATAATCATCTCCTTGGTCTTTTTCACAATTTAAGGAGAGATTATTTTCCTGACACCAGGAGACTAGTTCTGCAACCTGTCTGTTGTTGTTTCCTCCCCGCTAGTGATCAGCCCAATGACCGTTGTGTCTTCTGCAAAAGGGTGTTAGTCCAAGGAAGAGGAATTTCTTAGATAGCGTGTGTGGAATGACTGTGTTAAAGGCAGAGCTACAGTCAACAAACAGTATCCTCACATATGTGTCCTTGCTCTACAGATGTGTGGGAGCAGTGTGGATGGCAGCGTTGATAGCATCATCTGTGGAGCGGTTCTGTCTGTACGCAAACTGTAGAGGGTCTGTGGTGGCAGGGAAGGAATCTTTCACATGGGTCATCACTTTCAAAGCACTTCATAGCAATCGGGGTGAGTGCGATGGGCCGATAGTTCTTCAGGCAGGTCAGAGTTATTCTTAGGGATGGGTATGGGGATGCTGGACTTAAAGCAGGCGGGTACAGAGGATACAGAGGGACAGATATGTCAGTGATTACATCAGCCAGCACTCAGACCCTGAGTGTACGCCCAGGGATGTTATCTGGGCCCGCTGCATTTCGTGGGTTTGTTGTTTTCTCAGGGCAGTATGCACTTCATCCACCGACAAAGAGAGAGGTGTGTCTGGTAAGCCTTCCTCAGCCAGGACCTTTCAACCACTCTGTCGGTTGATGTTGAGGGTGTTGAAGCAAACGTAGAACTTGTTCAGCTCATCTGGGAGGGTAGCTCAACTGTGTATGTTCTCCGAGGGCTTTTGCCTGTAGTCCATGATGCAGTCCATGTCACATGCGCCAGGAGTCTGCGTTGTTATAATATCGCCCCAGCTTTACACTATACTGTCTCTTGTCTCTTTATAATTGGAGTAGGTATTAAAGTGTTTTGTTGGATAAAGCTGTCTGTGCATGTGCTGATATAGCCTGTTACAGCTGCAGCATATTCCTCCAGTTCCACAGTGAGTCCCCTCTCACAGCAACAGATTTAAACACTCCCCAGTCTGTACTTCTAAAGCAGTCCTGAAGCATCAGTTCAGATTCTTCATTCCAGACTTTAATGGTTTTACTTACAGGGGGAGCTTGCTTGAGGCCTTTGTCTATAGGCTGGGTAGAGAAACATTGAGATGTGATCGGATTGACCAAAGTGTGGGCGGGGGACCGCCTTGAAGGCATGTTTTATGTTACTGTACACTTGGTCAAGGATGTTGTTCTCCCTTGTTGGAAAGGACACATGTTGGTGGTATTTGGGAAGGATAGTTTTGAGGTTGCAGTGATTAAAGTCTGGATGTTACACTGCAGCATCTGATCTGATATCAATGTATTTACACTAATCACACTGACCCAGTTGTCTTTGTCATGAAGTCAAAATACGATGTCTGTAGTGATGACAGAGGTCCAACATGTGGTCACCGTCATTCTCATAGCATCAGAGGTTACCTTTAGCATTAGCAATGTGACACAGTGCGTTGAGAACATGCACACTGTGCCGTTGAGTCCCCAGGTCTGTGCCCTAATCCATTCATGCACACAAATGTCAATGATCCACAAATACCTCCAAAGACAAATATACTACTGACCTTCAAACCAGGAAGACACAGCAGCTAGCTTCAGTTGTTCCCCCTGAAGGTCATCGGCGGGAGCGGCAGTAGCCCTGCTAGCATTAACCTACACAACCTTTGATCCATGCATGGTGTTATCGAGTTCATGTGTTGCAGGCTGCCCGCACAGTCTCTCTTTGATGAGGGTTTCTTCCGAGGAGACAAAACACAAAGAGCCTTTTGCCTTGCTACTCAATTTGGTCAGATGGCCAACTCAGAAGAATACTGACGGTTTCAAATCTATTCATTTTCACAAATAACGAGGCCACAATTGCACCAGGGAACATTCAAAGCTTCACTAACAAAATGAAATTGTCCTGGTTTGTAGGAGCAAAGATCTGCAGAAGGTTCATTGGAGATGATGGTTTGTGTGTTAGTGTAGGATCTTTTTTACACAGCTGTAGGCCTTTCTAAATTATATCCAGTCGGTTTAATTTGTCACAGGCGGATTTCAGTTATGTTCTCGACATTTCTTAAGACTGGATGAATATGACTGTAACATGGCAGCTAGTGGTTCTCAACACTGCTGTAAATGAGTGAGTTCAGTTGTTGAAAATGCAAGTAAAGGGCATTTTATTGCTATTTAGCAATATGTTTATGTGTTAAACATGTATTATAACAGATCTGGGCTACACAGTGCTGGGATACTGTTTAAAGTCAAACTGCCAGTTTATTGAGCCAACAGGAAGGTATAAATAATACACCTGCACAAACCAGTGTGTGTTTGATGAAAGTTCACTCTATTCTTGTGGGGCACAAGTTATCACTGCAACACTTTTTGTTTTCTGCAGCAACCTTTTTTGAATGACACAAACGCCTTTAAAGTGATGTTATGTGTATGCAGCAAAGTGGCGAAGTATACGTTTTAAAGATTTAGGGCATCCAGACAGACTCACCTCCCCCAAAGAAATTAGCACAAACGTGGGCAAAGGAAAGGGATTTAGATAGATATTGCATATGTGTAATGATACAGGTGCAAAGATTAATTCTCTGTGCACAGCTCCATTCTCTTGTTCTACTGCACCCCTTAAATGAACACTAACAAGACCGTAGTGCTGAGCCAGAACGAGCTGAGCTGTACGAAGCGCCACTGATACAGTGTACTGTCAACACTGATGAAGCTGTTGCATGATCATATCCAACAAAGCATGCAGAGTAAGGAATGATGACTGGCAGCAGAAATGAGAGGAGGCACATATTCACATGCAGCAAAAGGAGAGACGGCGAAGAACAGTGGCTCTGAAGTTATACATGACAAGCAGCACTGCAGTGAGAGGCAGCAGGTGATATCAGCCCATGGGAGGGAGTGTGGAAGTGACATGGGTTTACACAGACACCAACAGTTACCTCTCAGTGCACCAGCAACCGGCAGCACATAGAGAAATCAGTCAAGTATGTAATGGCAATATCTGCTGTTTCTAAACAGCAAAAAGAGAAAAGTGCACATCCACAGCAGAGATGCAATAAAAAACCTCACACACAAAATATTTGTACCCTCCTCACCTACCTGTTCTATATATATATATGTGTATTTGTTTTGGTAAGATGTTTGAATGCAGCCCTGGCTCTGTGAGTGGCTCAGACTGGCTTATTGCAGCTAACCTGTATAAGCAGTACTGTTGCTCGTGCACCGCACAACAGCAGCAAGAGGGAGGTGGAGTGAAACGGCCAGAAAATCTGAAACTCACATTACATTAATGCAAAGTAAAGTGGGAGGGGTGGCCAGGAAATGGCAAATGCTGCTTTCAGTGACAATCAACAAAAGAAAGGGACAAGTACCGAACATTTAATGATGTTAAAAGGGAAGATGAGATACTTAAACACACCTACAGCAGCTGGATGTTTTATGATATATTACTACTGGACCTCTGCATCAGAAACTAGTGTTTATGACTTTTTCCTATGTAAGCTGCTGCTTATGTGTTTCATCTGCTTGTCGTTACAATTCATTTGGCTTGATTATGTTTTGTTTTGATCATTTACAGTGCTGATCCCTTGGATCACCCATTGAACCCAGTGCTGTAGAAATGCAAGGAAATTAGTTACTGACAGAATTTGTTAGACTCCACCAGCCTCGCCACGATCTATGACTACATTTTGAACTTTGCTGGAGCTTGATGGCAGGAAAACAAAGTCCTGGACAACGTTAAGCACAGACCATTTCACCATAGCTATATCTTGAATGAAAATATGGGTTCAAGCAAATTGAATGAAATATAAGATCAGGCCTAATGCTCATTCCTATCTTTCTGTCCCTTTTTGTACATTTTCTCACCGATTCACACACTTACCAGGTAAAGGAGACATTCCTGACAATGCTTTGGGAAATTGTCACTCTCACTAGGCCATGATCATAATGCTGCCATTACCATCTTCCCCTCCCATCCATTATCCTATCCTGCTGCCACTGCCGTTGGGTGTGGTGCAGGGTACATCCTGGACAGGTCACCAGGCTCTCACAGAGCTGACATAGAGACAAACAAATAGTCAGTCACAGGCATTATTAGAGCCAACAATTACCCTAACACATGCATGTCTTTGGACGATGAGAGAAAGCTGGGGAGTGGACAATGGAAGAACACATATACTCTACACAGAAAGACAAGCGGCCCACTCGCTGTTGTGAGGCGACAGTGCTAACCATTATACCACCCACCGTGTCACCTGCCATATCAGATAAATCTTATAATTTATTGCACATCAGCTACTTATTATATATCTCCTGCAATTAAAATGATTCTCTGTTACTCTGTTTCTCTGTATTGTATCTTGTTGTCTATAAGATACAATATAGTCTTGTTACCCACCAAGCTTTATAGGTAAGATCGTAAGGCATGCTTTTCTTTAGAGACATGTTTTTATTAAAACAAGGGCAAAGCAAAGTGATCGTAAATAGACAAGGACCGAAAGGATTAAAAACCTGTACAGTTATCTGAAAAGTTAAGCAGCGATTTGCATTTGCATCCACTTTTAAACTCATCCACTCTTGCCTGCTCTGCTGGCTCCTTTCCCCTGCAGGCAGAGTACAGAGCTTAGTCCTCGTGACAGGATGAACCAACTTGATCTGAAGGTGCAGAGAAACTAAGCAGAGCCGAGTTCCAATTTGATCTGTCTAAATGCACTAATTTAAATCAGTTTCTGTAATGTAGATTGGCTTCTTAGTCATATTAACGCTCTCAGGGGCAAAGCTGTCCTTGAGGGAGAGTTAACCTCAACAAGCAAAGGCAAAGCAAAAGAGACATCCTGGCTTATGATAAGCTCCAGTACAAACTTAGCAGAGCAGCTGACATTATCAAACTTATGGCTGCTGCTGGCTGAATAATAAAACATTTTTATGTTGTTAACAATTTTCTTTTTAGCCTTACTGTAACTTAAACCTGCATTTGCATTTGGGCCACTTGAAGGTAGCACAGCAACTGAAACACAACAACATGTTTTTTAGCATGTAGATGTGTATTAACACATCCATTAGGCTCATACCTGACACACCAAGTGCAAATGAGCCACTGTGGTAACCAGCTAGTCGCTAAGTTTGTCAAATGCTGAGAGCAGTTCCAGTGAACCCAAACAACAGAGCTATCTGTGGAGGGTAAACAATAAGCTCAAAGATTATACATTATTATACTGTATTACTGCCACATTTTAATTATGGATAGAAAATAGGGTCAAGGGCAGATTTAAATTCTGTATATGTATTTTTAATTGTTCAGTGTGTTTAGCATATTGTAGAAACATACAGTGAAGTAGCAGGAATCTGTTGGTATTCATCTCTTTATCTCCTGCTGTTACTTCTCCTTAGCATATAGTGCAAAGCAGTCTCAGCGGAGTCTGAAAATAATTGCCTCATTTACCCAGACATCCACATCACTATGATATTAAAACCGTTCCTGTCACGGTTGGTCTACTTTAAGTTGAGGTTGTATGTGATTTTGGCTTTCTGTTCTTCTGTTTGTTTGGTTTCTGCTTTATTTGGTTTAGTTTCATGTCTGTGTCCTGATGATTTGGTCCTCTGGATTTTTGGACTACAATTCCCAGCACTTTGATTAACTCTGGCCCATGCTCTCATTAACCTCATCAGTTTCAGCTGTTACCCATCAAGCAACCCTGTTCCCTTAGTAATCCTTGGCTGAACACACCTGATTACCTTGATCAGGTGTGTTCAGCCAATCAGAAGTCACAAATGCATGGATGCTTGGAAAACCA
>JAUMTR010000019.1:18006884-18023626 GCA_032270685.1 Microctenopoma stevenorrisi | reverse complement strand
TAAACCTTGCTATGTAAAGTGCCCTGAAATGACTTTCGTTGTGATTTGGTGCTATACAAATAAAGATGAATTGAATTTCCCTGTTTATTCAGTTTTTGGTTCCCCATTGGTTTAGTTTGTTGGTTTGTTTGTAACATTTTTCTGTTTTTCGTTTTGTTCCTTTCTATGAGTAACATTATGTTTGAAGTCACGTCCGTATTCACATTTATTATTTCCCTATTTTGTTAAGTCCCTATGTTAGTGTGCATTTGTGTCCTGACTCCACCCTCACAGTTCCACGCATCAACATGTAAACCGAAGCAATGCACAGACACTTGTTCTGCCTCACGCAGTCGCACAAACACAGGGATTCTCCAACACGACATGTCCTTTACCAGTCAAACATTAGTTAGACTAGCATCACACTTCACAATAATGCCACTGGGTGTTAAGCTGCTAATTTGTCTTTGACGTCACTATTACGGATTTTTGCTTTCAGCATTTTCATTTTGTAACATCCTAACAGAGGAGACATGTAGCAACTAGTAGTCTGCCGCGGGATTACATTTCAGTGATGGGTTTGCTTAGTTAGTTAGAAGCAAAGAACAAATGGTTCAAAATTCATTTTCTTTTCAGATTTTACTCAAATAAATACATGCAATGAATAAAAGATTATTGACAAAGCTGTAAGAAACACTATAAGTACTAGACAAACACAAAAGTACCTCAAAAGTACAAAAGGACCAAAATAAAGTGGTAAGCGGCCCAGGAGATGCGTCACACAAATACAGGAATGAAGCGAGTTTGAATTCATGTTTCGCTGTTTCGGAGTGCATGACCTGACGGTCTTGACAGGATTCAAGCACAAATTGTGAAATGGAATCTTTAGAAGACTGCTTGAGAACTCCTAGATGATTACAAGACTCAATATTTGTGACTTCAAGTGGAGCCAGTGGAAATTCACATTATTACCCAGCATACACACCAGGATCAGTAGTTTGAGTTTGCATGTTCTTCCCACGTCTTCCTCCCACTGTCCATAAACAGGCAGTTTAGGTTAATTTGTGACTCTAAATTGCCCATAGGTGTGACTGCCAGTGTTATTGGGTGTCTGTCTCTATGTGTCAGCCCCAAAAAAGACCGTCCAAGGTGTTAGCCTGCCTCTTGCTCATTGCTTGCCAAGATAGGCTCCAGACCATCAGCAACCTGAAGAGAAGAAAAAGTGCTTACCCTGTCCTTATAGTGTCAACGGCGCTGTCGCCACCATCTTTCTAAATCCGCTGTGGTTTATTGGCATGTAACACAGTGAAATCTGGAACGTATTTCAATGTGAAATTAGTGAGAATGGAATATTCAGGGCTGAACATTTGAACACAGTACATTTCCCTCTTGCATGCTGTTGGTTAATTCACTGTCTGAATGTTAATGGGAAGTTGAGATTATTTAAATCCCGTGTCCTATATGGTTGAGTTCAGCTGATATGAGATGATAAAATATCATATCAGAACATTTTGATGGCGACCATGCCGATTATCCTAATTGGACTTCAGGACCAAGTAGTAAACACGGCAGTGCTGGACTGCTGCATGTGTAATTACCCCCTGTAGAAATAAAGTTATCCTAATGTAAAGATTACAATCTTTCCAGTGAGCTCGTATCTTACTCTGGCTAATAATTTAGCAGTGTCATTTGATAAGGACGCAACTTGAGCCCTACTGGACCGTGCCTATCTGGCCCGGACTCCTGACATGATGCTTCTATTGAAATGACTCGTTTGGCTTTTCATTTGTCCCTGAGCTAATCTACCATCTACTTTCCCCATTTTATTCCACATGCTCTTATTTATCTTTGCAAACCAAATGGAGTTATCAGTGCACCCGTCCTAACTTTTTATTCACAACATCTGCTACTGGATTCCCAGGGACTCCTGCAGGTCGTTTGGCCGGGAAAATATCAGCGATGACACTGCCACAAGCTCCTGGAAGAATCTCAACAGGCCTGAGTTGTGTTACTTTTTACAACCTACTTACTCCAGTTTGGGGTCACATGGAGCTGGTAGCCTGTCCCAGCAGGCATCGGGTGGAAGGATGGATATGCTGCTGATGCAATCCAACATTCAGTTTCACACCTATTGGCAATCAGGTATTCTTTATTTGTAGTATTGTACTGATGTGAAATGCATGCTGGTACCAGGCAGTTGTAAGATACTCTGGCCTCCAATGGGTTTGTCAGTGGGCTGAAAGTTGCTTCATGTCACAACAAAAACAAACACAGCCTTGAGGTGTTACTGCTGACACTAGATTTATGAAGCAAGGTCAGACAAGGGAAGAGAAAACAGTGTCTAAAATGATATCAGTATTCATGCTTCCTCTTTCTCAGCCATGAAACACTTTCATATTACAGCTTTACAAACAACACCTTTCCTAATCTTATTTGCTTATGTTTCTGCAGAACGCTGACTTCTCCTGAACGTCCTTTTTATTCAGGATTTATAATATTAAAGTAAAAGTCACTGTTTGGGATCAGACAACAAGCGCCCTGTGGATGACTGACTGAAATAGAAGTGGGTTTGATTCACAGCCTCTCGCTACAATGAACTTCATCACCTCCGCTTATATCATCACAAACACTCGCAGTCTGATAAGACTCCCTCTAAAAACAGCTGTGTGGACAGTCCCAGATAACATGCAGTAACATTTCTGCATTTCTTTTGATGTGAAGTGAGTCTTCTCCAACTCTGGAGACAGTTAAGAGCGCTAAGAATATTCATTATTTAATTCATAATTCTAAAGTATTTAAGTTCTTTAGGACTGTAAGTACAACATCAATTTAACTTTAAACAAACACATATCTCTCCAGGAACAATTCGTGTTCCTCTCCATGACCCCGGACCTGGTTGTGTGATTCATTCCAAATGAAATCTGACGAATGTGTCTCACTGGAAGTGTGTCTGCTAACATGAAGACACACTGAGATTTGTGAAAGATTTTAGAAAGTGGAATCAGAAATGCCTTGGCATACTGCACCATCTTCCCAACTCTCCAAAGGTTTCCAATGGAGATTTACTGTAAAACCTCATTTCAGTCAAAAGAAAAAAAATCTCTCTATTCAGGTGATCTCTCAATTCATAAGTGACAGATGGTTCACTGGTGTTTACTCAGCAGAGAGAGAGAGAAAGCTGGAGAGGTGAAGAGCGGGTTGTGAAGCAGTGTTTACCTGCTTTTTTTGTGAGCTATAGTATGATTCTGGACAG
This sequence comes from Microctenopoma stevenorrisi, assembly GCA_032270685.1. Classification (NCBI taxonomy): domain Eukaryota; kingdom Metazoa; phylum Chordata; class Actinopteri; order Anabantiformes; family Anabantidae; genus Microctenopoma; species Microctenopoma stevenorrisi. The sequence continues at coordinate 18,020,394 of JAUMTR010000019.1, read as the reverse complement.
CCATCAGTACCACTGGGAGGATGAAAGCAGATCGATCCGAGGCAGGAAATGGACTGTGCTAAATTGAAACAGGCTGAAACACTGTGCTGTAATTATAATTGTGTTCAATTAGCCTTTACATGATTGCTGAAGGGACCGAGCTAGAGGAGCTGAAGCGTGACAGTCGTTTCTGCACATAGATTACTCTAAAGCATGTTTAAAGGCTGCTAGTCATCAGAGGAAGAACACTAGAGCAGACTTTTTCTGTGACAGCAGAACTTGGCCTCAGAGCGACTGAAAGCACAGGTTTGGATGTAAGAAACTGTTCAAATTTCACTCGAGTTTCACTTAGCTGACACTGATCTTTAGAGAGAGAGCTGGAGGAACACGCGTATTGCAGTGCTATTTAAGCACTGAGCATGAGGTGAAGCTCTCAAGAAAGCTGTGGGGTATCGAGAGTGTTGTGGAGCGTGATATTAGGGCCAACGTTTCCCACCAAGAGGCCAGCAAGCCGTAACGACCTGCAAGCCTCACCAGTCCAGCGGTTATGACAGACAGGATCTCTCAGCCAGAACAAGAAGAGAGTTAGAGCTGCTGTCTGCACGGACAACATGTTTTATTATGAATTATGCTCATACCAAAGTGTTCCGCGCTCAGACTTACACTCCCTCACTGGCTGCAGTGTGTTATATCAACAGCAGTCCTCCACACTGGATTTACTCTGGTCTCTGTTTTGCCATTTCATATGGGGAACTGTTGTGCCTCTATTAAGACCTTAATTATAATGGAAGCCTTAAAGCTCTTTCTGATTCCTTTGGGTCTTTCAGACATTATGTGTTCAGAATATGTTCATAACTAATAAACCTTGCTGTGATTTGCAGCAGTGATATTTTTACTTATTTTTACTGACACAAACTCCAACAATATTACTCAAGACAAAATTCGAAGCAGTTGCTTTCTCACACGTTCCCCAGTTCTACAACTGTTTTTACAGCACGTTTTTAGACAGAAGAGATAAAAACTCAGGAGAAAAACCCGTATTATAGAACATATATACCTAAAAAATCTAAACTGGATGTAGGATGCAGGAAAAAAAATACTATGAATTCCATCTTCAGAGCATGTGTACATTTAGAGGTCACTTTCCAAATTTCCTTAAATGTTCATAGATAAAAGCTGCCTCCCTTTTCCAGGATACTTAACAGATCATAATTCTTTTTTTTCTGTTCCCTGGTGTTGATTTTACATTAGTGACTTGAAGTCCTGTCATTATTTTCAGTGACATGAATCTCCTGTTTTTATGTTGCCTGCATCACCCCCGTATGATGTATCAGATGACGGAGGAGACACATTTAATGAAACCGCAGATGATGAAACGCGGAACAAGAGCATCCGCGTGACAAGACTAAGGGCTTTTGGAGCCCTGACACCAAGCTCTTACCTGTCAAATACTTTTCACTGCTTCCTCCTCAGCCTTATCACAAAATTGTGCTCAGTCTCAATCTAGAGTGACACTAATGCTCACCTTTTGGATTAATGTAAAGCATGCCAGCAGATAAAGCACCTCATTCCACACAAATTCTTCTCCTATATGGTCACAAAATGCCAAGCTACCATTTGCTAATTTAGCTTCTTTATGGGCAGGCTGCTGCACTTCAGTGTAGATGTATTTCCAAACTAGCCAAGAGGAGTGAATTACTTTGCTGTAATGAGATCCCCCCCCAATAACCGGAAACCTGCATGTTTACTCACTGGACTGTTTGAAACGCCTGCAGCTGATATTCTCCTAGAGCAAATAAAAAATGGAGGAGGTTAATGTTTCTCCTGACACTGCAGAATAGTTATGGAAGTATTTGTTTATCAGTGAGCCACGTATGAAATGTATAATGTCCTAATACTGTTTAAGGTGCAGTACAGTAACTTTTTACTTAGTTTTAACTGCATTAAACTTAAATTCCATAAACTCCATGTCTGGAAACTTATTTCTGAGAAAAATACTTATGTCTAAAATATTGAAAGAATGGGAATCACAATAATGAGATGCTTAGCGCCAGATTTTGCCTGTGTAAAAACGGTGATAACAGCCCAGCATTATAACATTTTAAGTCATTAGCACATGATAATTCAGACTTAGCAGGTCAGAATTATGTTTATCCTGCATATTTACATTTCTTAACATTTCTTCCAGCTTCTTTTTCTGATGGAAATGGGGTTCCACAGCCCTAGACAGAGCAATAGCGTAAAATGTCATCTCTCTGCAAAACTCGCCACCTGCTTTACATACAGCAGCAAAATGTTTTCAGTGGCTTGAGCCTTTGTTCTCATTTATATTCCCCCAAAGACTATGTCTTATGCATTATATATTCTTCTCTAATTGTGGAATTAATTAATTAGCTGAGTTGGTCAGAAGCATCTCACAGTCTATTTTTGGGTAAAACGTCCACTTAGACTACATCCAAACTACAACTAAATGTAAAGTGTGCACACTGGTGGAAACTGTCCAGCTTTGTTCAGTAAATCTGTTTATCCAGTGACTGGATGCAATAGTGACACCTGAGAAGACCATTGTATTGTGTCACAAAGAGTCCTAAATGAACTGATATAGCTGAATATAAGCAAAGCTGTAACAGATACAACTATATCAGATATCACATTTCAATTGTGTAACATGGCCAAAACAGCCACTAAATGGCCAGGGGGAAAAAGGCCCACGGAAACCTAAACATTACACCCCTTGTTGAAATTCTTGCTCTAAAAGTTAAGAACCAGGTGTTTCAACATCCTTCATGCTTCCGTTAATGCTTTCCACAGGATTTTGGAACCCGGTTGCAGGAGTTGTTCTCATTAAACTCCCACACACGTCCATAAGGTGAGTCCTTAACGTTAGGCAATGAGGTTGAGGTGGCATTAAAGCTAACTGGCTAAACTGTTTGAGTCTTCACACACTTCACATTCTTCAAAGCACAGCAGCATAATCACTACTATCAAACTACACATCTACCTTAATTAACATCACACCAAAGGGTTTTATTGTTTCACACTAATTGAACTGAAAATTGTTTAACTAGTTTCTGACTGCGGTTACACTAATCATTGTGCTAGTTTCCTCACTTTCTCTGGAAAATTAGTAAAAAATAAATAAATCTGTATTATGCGTCTAAAGCCAGACTTTCACTAACAACTCACAGAATAGGCAGAAAAAAACAAACCTTTCTTTTCCTTTTAGGTTCTTCTTTGGAACAGTTCTGTGTTTATTTTGTATTTATTCAATTAGCTTCTGAATTAGCTTTCTCCATGACTAAAAAAACTTTGCGCCCCAAGGCTCTCCTACAGTGGAGGAGATTTAAGTGCGCATGCACCAGTTATAGTGTAGCTCTATGATAAAGATTTATGCACCTCAGAGGAACAGGAAATACATCACATGACCTTTTGGACGTGGTAAACAAAAGAGAAAACATTTTTAAACTACACTAGAATACAGTTTAGATTACTAGTCAGACAGGGTTTCAAACCTGCGACCTTCTAAATCCCATTCTGACACTTAGCCCATTGAGCTATTAGAACACTGGCATATATAATATATAATATAATAAGTAATATATAATATATACGTTTCATGTTTTTTTTATTATTTTATGTGATTCCTATATTCTTCTTCTATGTGAGACTGATGGGGTGGCGCCCCAGTGCCCTCTATTGACGGGAAGACACTTAAGTGAAGTGTCCCTCTCTAAACCTAGATTCACAAAAAGGCCCAGATTAAAAGTGCTGGATTGCTAGTTCACTTATGTTTTCATTGTGACTTAATGACAAGTTAGGAAGCGTTTCCTACACTAAATGCTGGCATTCAGAGCTATTGTTCTGCACTGTAATGGTGGATGTTTATCTTTTGTAACCAGCTAATAACAGAGCAAATCTGGACTTGGACAGATAACAAAATTGACATCAAATGGAGCCACATGGAAAGCATAAACTGACCTTTAGTATGGAAAAATGTGGGATTTCAAGGGGAAGATTTTTCCTTCCATATTTTCAAACAGGGCTCTCATTACCATAATGTCTTATTAATTCTGGGTCTGGCCTTTGCGCTGTCTAATTCTCACTTGACCCCATTTGAACTTGACTTTTTAAACCTCACTATAACAGTTAATGCTATAAATCTGCAGGAACCATATAATCTGAGTCACATTTGGGGCCCTTGCGGGCTTCACATCTTCTGCTACAGAAATACAGAAATGAAGCTTTACATAGAATAGCAAATGCATCTGGATTCACACAGATCATGGACAGATTCATTGTGGTCTTAAGGATAGAATTAAACCCTGTTACAATCCTTACAGCAGTCACAGCGCCTTCTGCTCAAAGCGTCTGTGTATCGTCACCTGCTGAAAAGAGCTAAGGAGCCAAGCAGTGTGCTATAAGTATGTCTACTAATGTCCCTCACTTTGTGGACAATGCTCTCCATCCTTTTGTGTTCTATACCCCCACAGCCAGGTTTTCAAGTATATTCCTTTATGTATTGTTTCTTAAATATGTTCCCATCCATTACGGTTATTTAAATGGGTTAACTGTTCATAAACTGCTTTATGTACTTTAACTATTTTGACTGCTACTAGTTTTAATGCATTCTCACTGGAAACACCTGACCTCAGCATCTTATGATTGAGTCATCTTTCTGGGAGGTGTGTGCAGTGTTTATCTTTCTCTTAAGACACATTTAAAAAAATCTTATTACAATTTTTGTCTCTATCTTTCAAATGAGTTGAATTAGTCATGGCAACTTCAGAAGAATTCCTGTAATACTGCTCCCTGACAACATGAAAACAAAGAACTGAGAGGAGTAGAAAGACTCTTTTGCCTTGGGTGCGATGGCCACTAGGTAAAAATCCTGACCTGTCAGAGAGCATCTTGAGCCTTTGCTGTATAGTTACAGCTATGGCTGTTACTTCATTGTCACATTTCCATCCTTAATTATTCCCTCCACTCCACTTCCTCTTCTGCCATCTTGTGTTCAAGTGTGGCAGCTGATGCCAGAAACTAACGGAAAGGATAACGTATAAATGTGCCTGAAGCGGACCCAGTTTCAACTGCTCGGTATTCTGCTCGGCACCACATTTCACCAGCTGACTGCTTATAAGCAGCCAAGAGCCAAGATACCGTGTTCTTTATTACAGGTGAAATGATAATTTATAAAGATGGAAAATATGACAAACAGAGGTGGTCTGCAGTGTGAGTTTTCAGGACAAACACAGCTCTGAGCTAACACAACACAAACTAACATGCATGTCAGTTTATGAAAAATACACAATATCCTAGTAGAAATCAATAAAAGATACGTGATTCACATTTTTAAATAATTTATACAGACACGAGTCCCATCAAGGCAGCTGCCACCATGTCTGACGGTTAAATCCTAGGTGAATTTGGAAAGAACTACACAACCTGAAGTGATAACTTTAGCTTACGGGACTTGACTGGATCAGATGCTATTAGAAAAGCTTAGTTGTACAAAACTACCAATTGCTTCACACTAGAAGAAGCTGAGATAAGCAGACAACCCTGTTTCCCCGTGACCTGAACCGGTCATAAACAAAACTTCTCTCCACTTGTTTCAATAATTATCTACAGACATATTTTCCAAGTTGTCAAAGACAAAAAACTTAGTTAAAAAAAAAAGAAAAGCGTGTCAAAGTAAGGAGCAAGACTTTTAGGAATATCACAACAATTAGTGAAAAGATATAAGCACAAAAGTGAAAAAAGAAAAACATTCTTTATTTAAAAAAAGGTACATACAATGTGCGACACATTGAAGAATCATTGCTTCAGCAGACCTGTAGCAAAACAAAGACACACTGGGAGAACTTTCTCTTAATACTTGTTACGAATCAATAGAGACGTGCTGTTTGCTGTTTCTCATGCAAAATCATGAAAGCATCACACAAACAACGTCACATTTAAATCTGCTCTGCCTATGTTAGCAGGTCATGGGGTCAAATAATTTATGGCAACATGTTTTTAGAGACAATTCTGGAGAATGAATACAGTCCAGGACTGAGAACAGGGTCCTGTGTTGTCCAGACACAGGCTGCTGTGGTGTCTAAAAACTGTTCCGTGCCTCTGTGGATCGATGCTGTTGAGCCAGCTTTCCGTAGCCGCCTCTGGCTGGGTCGTAGTCCTGCCTGTACTCATCCCTCACCTACACAAAAAAATCAAACACTCAGCCAGGGGGCACAGGTAAATAAATACACAAACAGATCTCACTTAATGGAAATACTTTTGATGACCATAGTAAAACTCACCTATTAAACTTGCTATAACACAAATGTTTATCTGTTAACTGACTCACACCATTAACTTAACTTCCTGCTAGTTAATTACAGCCACAAGAAGCCCTGTAACAAAGAGGAAGGAAAAAACCTTCTCACCTCAGCACCGCTGTTTCTTTATTTACATTTTCCCTGAACCGCAGTAATTGGGCATGATTATGTATGTTGTATTTGTTAACGGCATAATATATGCTTTCATTTTTTAAATGCCATACAGTAGTGATATTGTCTCTTTAAAGGCCATGGTTAATCATGCATAATTTAGTTTGTAACTTATATCACTTTCTAAATATCATACTGGTGTATTAAAATGTCATGATATAGTGCATTGATTTTTTGAATGCCATTCAGGCATATCTCATTTTTCAAATGTCATAGTATGCTGTGTTTTATATTGTTTTCTAGATATCTGCGCTGCAGAAAACCATAAATCAGGTAATCTCCTGCTGTTGTGTCTATCCTAGTGGATACAGTCACCCAGACAGACGTGTGGGGTTAGCAGTCATTTAAACCACACAGACTACACCTTAACCTTGGACCACAGCAACAGTTAAAACTACAGTAGTACACCATTATCCAACTAGCCACTGTTTGATGGGGAAGAATCCTTTTTTTACTCGTTCAATGTGAACTGTCTGAATTGCTTTTATTACACTGAACAAAAATATAAACACAGAACTTTTGTTTTTGCTCCCATTTTTGTACATGTGTGTTAGTGAGCATGAGATAACCCATCCCACCTCACAGGTGTGGCATGTCAAGGTGCTGATTAGACATGAATTTTGCAGAGGCGTGTCTCAGACTGCCCACAATGAAAGGCCACCCTGAAATGCTCAGTTTGACCAAACAGCACTATGCCACAGATGTTGCAACCTTTGAGGGAGCGTGCAGTCGGCACGCTGACTGCAGGAAAGTCTACCGTAGCTGCTGCCTGTTAAATGAATGTTCATTTCTCTACCATAAGCCGCCTCCAAAGGCGTTTCAGAGAATTTGCCGGTACATCCAACCGGCCTCACAACCGCAGACCACGTGGAATCACACCAGCCCAGGACCTTCACATCCAGCATGTTGACCTCCTGGATCGCCTGAGACCAGCCACCCAGACAGCTGCAGCAGCAATCGGTTTGCATAACCAAAGAATTCCGTCTCAGTGAAGCGCATCTGCAGACTCGTCGTCCTCATCGGGGTCTGGACCTGACTGCAGTTCGCCGTCCTAACCAACTTGAGTGGGCAAACACTCTGGCATACTGACATACCGACTCCTCTATTTAAGAGTTATGGGTCTTTTGTGTATGTAGTAACATTATCAGATGTTTGAGTTCAGCTCATGAAAAATGGGAGCAAAAACAAAGTGTTGCGTTTATATTTTTGTTCAGTGTATATGGTAGGGAGGATTAAAATAAAACACAGGACATTCAGTAAATTAAAGAAAAGATATGTAAATATATTTATAAAATAGATAAAAAGGTTAAGATTATAGCCCAAATGATGCTGGGTTTAATAAGGCAAATACCCCACTGATCATTTAATACTTTGTGATCCAACAGTAATTTCTCTATACAAATAAATAAAGAACTGTGATTTAGATTCAAACTGAGCTAGATATTGCACAGCTCTCTTGTAGATAAACTAAGTCATTGTGGACCTATTTAATGAACATGGATCAATCAGCGCCCATCTGCTGAGAGTCAGACAGCATTAACTTGCTGAAATCCTGTCAGAAACTTAAATAGGATCCAAAGTGGCTGTCTTATTGGGTGTCAAAATCCTCACCTGTCCTCCAGACTTTCCACGGCCGTACTGCCGACCCTCCTTGAAGCCGGCGTCCCAGTCTGTCCTGATGATTCGATCGTCCAGCCGTGTGCCATTAATGAAGCGCATGGCATTTTCTGCGTCTCCACGTGTGTAGTATCTGGTACATTCAGGGTTAAGTCTCCTAAACTTCTCTTTGGTTAGTTCCCAGGCAGGCAGTGTGTTGTGTTGTAAAGTACTTTTAACACAATGATATTTTTTCTGTGGGCCTCATATTTGAAAGGATACTCTACAAAGCAGAATCCACAGGCCGTCTTCTTGACTTTATCCAGGCCAATGATGATGCGCTTGACATCTCCACCTTTTGAAAACAGCTCATGTACCTGATCATCAGTGACAAAAATTACAAACATGTACAAGATCATAAAAAATCTGTAGAAGACTATTCTGAAAATATCAGAAATACTAGAGTAAACAAGAAGTTAAGACACAGCATTTCAATATAATCCCCTAGAAACTAGTAACATATACAATGCAAAAAGTATATCACAGATTCAAATGACAACATACTAATACATATAGCACATTGTGTTAGATTCATGATGCTTTGAGCATATGAAACTAATTAAAACAGAACAGACATGAAACTAAAACAGATGTGTTAGGAATTAACAATATGACAAAGAACTTTGTGCTGAGGTTGAACTGGCGATGTGTTTAGAAAGCACCCTACCTGCTCCTCAGTGGTGTAGAAAGAGAGGTTCCCCACATATAAAGTGTGGCTCTGCTTCAGTAGCTTTTCCTGTTCATAGCGGTTACCCTGAAAACACAAACAACAAGGAGACTATGAATAAGTACTGCCTTTTGGAAAAGAAGAACAATGGCCAGAGCTAAAGCTTTTGCATGGTAGCTCCCAGTGGATTAAGCTTTTGGAGCTACTGTTGGATAATCTAATTACATGTAAAGCAAGGATTACAGGAAGTTTTCAATGTGATTAAATGTGTCTGCACTGCTCCAACTGTTTGAATATTAGGTTAATGAAAACTATACCCTGTGGTTGAATGCAGTTTTCTGACATAAAAAATGAAAATCCTAATTTGAGGTCATATAAATAAATATACATCATTTACTTTTCAAAAATAACTAGGTATGGGTCTCTCTTCCAGGATCCGGAGTCATACAAATTAACATGGTGCCCAAAAGTTTCAGACTACAAATGTCTATGGCTTCAAGGTCCTAACATATAGTCACACAAAAGATCAAGTGATTGGGAAACAAAGACACAAAGCTGTAAATGGAAGTGCACCCTCTACACGCTAATCGATCTGTGAATGAAAAGAGACTGAAAATTCCGTGTTCAGTGTCTCCGATCTCAATCCAGCCTACTCCTCTTTTTTGTCCCTGGCTGGTGGAACAACTTGCCCTGCTCCATTCGACTGGCTGAGACCATCACCACCTTTAAAATACTCACTGGTTCGAAAAAGTATTTCGAATGAGTCCTGCACAAAAAAAATGTCTAGCACTTACCAGTTCCTATCACGCTCTTTTCTTGAAAAGTTAGGTCAGAACTAAAAGGTAATTCCATTAATCTTCTCCTTGTAAGTCACTTTGGATAGAAGCGTTTTCCAAGTAATGTAACTTGAATAATCTATCAACGTAAAAAAGAATGGTCTACCTAAACAGTGACATGTTTTACACAAACGCCCATCAATATTTGAGGACGTAAATAAGCTGGATAATTATGGCCAAGTCAACGTACCTGCTCTGGCTTTTGAAGGTTGGCGCTGTAAACTGGTAGACACTGATATCACAGCCTAAACCTTAGTTAGATGCCTTGACTAGTAAGTGTTGACCCGACAGAAAACGCACGTGAGCCAACTCCAAATATCAGACATTCCCAATAATGTGTTAAATCAAAGTTATAAAATGAATCCGTACAAAGCATGAGTCGCCCGCTCATGTGTTTGCTAACAGTTAGCTAGCTAACAACATAAACCCTTAAATTAAAAAAAGCCTTAGCAAAGTGGCGCTCCACGAGAATTCTTCCCCGCTTCACTTACCTTGAAATGTTGGTCTCTATATTGACTAACATCGGTATACGAGTCACTAGTTAAAGCACCCAATTTTGCAGACATTGTAAAGAAAACAGATTTAGCTAAAGTCTGTCGTTATAAAACTATTATTAGCATAGCGGAAACACGGTGGTGGAACTTCCGGTTCATGTATCGGTCCTACAAACTGAGAGCTTCCCCTGCTGATAGATATTAGTAAGACCAGTTGCTTTGGATAAAATTCTTTTGAGATAATCATGACCTGGATGACTGAGAACCTTCACAGATAGATATTATGTTCTTGTGGTGGTTTTAACTATCAAACAAAACTTGGTTTTAGAGCTCAAGGAGTAAATAGAGATAATTCTACAATTTAACTATAATAACAATCCAAATATGTTATGAGATCTCAAACTTATGTTAGAGCCTAAAAATACAACCTTACTACACTGACCTCATGTTTTTAGTCCGATATAATAATCACACTAAAATAATCAAATAATGATATACACCTTTAATATAGCCCACTACTAAATAATGTATATTTAGTTGTTTGTAGTGCCAGTATATCAAATATTAAATTAGCATTTGATTATCAATGTCAACACTGGCAACACCTTACCTTCAGCAAAGATATACTGTACCATATAAACCAACCTTTGATATAAAAGAAAAAACGTTCAGTACATTTTATCCTCCATCATTTTACCTACATTGCCAAGCTTGTGGAAATTGGTGTAGTGAACAATTACGAGGCTTGTCTGACACCTTGGATTTGAACCAGGGTCATTCTTGTTGTGAGGAGATAGTGTGAGGAGACAGTGCACACAGACGATGTTAATGTGTTAATATATAATTATATTTTTTTCAGTGTTTTCATGTCCAACAAAAGCACATTAGACCATTTTTTACCATTAGGCCAACATTTTATTATGAGAGTTCAACTATAGTTAATAAAAACGATTCTACTAATCTGCCTCCTTCTTGATGCCTGACTAAATGAAAAACACAAAATATTTTAGAAAAAGAATGTGCAGATATGAATAAATCATTTTATAAATTGCCCACAATGGAAAACAAAAGTGAGATGAAACCGTGACACATGACATTATCATCAGCCCCTGGACAGCATATGGTCTTACCTGCCAGGTGTCAATTATATTAATGTTGACAAGGACATATAGCGACATGTTGTATCATATAATAACTCCAGTCCAATAAATCAAAACATAAGAAGCAAGGCTTTGTCCTCTAAGGTGAGAACAGTGGCTCTGCTGCAGGTCCCATCTCAAATTTGCCATGTGGTTTTTATCAGAGGTCAGATGATCTCCTGGAACCCAAAAAAAGACATAGTACATTAAACAGTTGTCTCAGAAAAACATGTAAAAAGCTGTCCGTCCCCACACAGAGGTCAGAGGTCAGGTTAGAGCAGCACCAGCCGTCGGTAGAGCAGAGAGTTTCTGTCAGAAGAGCATTTCAATTTAAAGTGTTTAGATCTGAAGAAACATGTACTCGGCCTGCTCATATCTTTATTTCAACTATTTTACTTTACTTTAGGGGATGGATTAGGAGTCATACAGGGTTTTGAACCTGTGACCTTCTGCATCCCAGTCTGACGCTTAACCCATTGAGCTACCAGGCTGCCATTTTTTATAATAATTTTTCAACACTCAGGTTCATGTTTTGTTTAATTTTATTTTATTTAATAAATATTTGTAATAAAAAAAATTGGTTTTGTATGAAAATCGGACCAAAACATTTAGTTTCCCGTCACGTGCAGGTGTTCGCGCCGTCATGTTCCATAACTCTCCGTAATAGTCTGAAGTTATCTACAGGGGAAAAAATGTTGACAATAGACGTGCATTGTTTTGTGGACATACTGTATTTTATGTGAGCTAAAGCAGTAAAAGACAAGATAATATATGAGCTGGATGCTGGTCTTTTTCCTGCACAATATGAACGCAAACATGTTTAGAAAGTGCTAAAAGGGACTGCAAATGGTGTATATTACTTCATTACTCTTAAAAGCATTGGGTATAAGGACAGGGGAAACTGTAAAAACTAGGTGGTCGCTCTCACAGAACTTTACATTTAAGAAGAAGGAACCATGTTCTTTTCTATTTTTGCTTTAAACTAAATAAAATGTTAATTACAAGTATATGTAAGCAAGTAGTGGTCAACCCTGTTCGTGTTAAAGCTTTCAGCTGCTCTCTTATCTAGAAGACGCAATGAGTTTCATGAGATTCTGTGATTTGCATGCAACCCTTTAAAATAACCAAATCTGTCTCATGTAGTTTGGTAACAACCACAATGTTCCCTCTGAAATGTACCAGCAGCCACTTACTGTCTTTACAATCCGCGTCTCTGCATCAAAGGTCGGATCTCCTCTCGATGCTCAGCAGCTCTACTTCGAAGATAAGCGTCGCTCCTCCGGGGATCTTGGGGGGAGCTCCTCTGTCTCCGTAGCCCAGCTCGGCGGGGATCACCAGCTTCCTCTTCTCGCCCTCGCACATTCCCAGCAGGCCCTGGTCCCAGCCTTTGATCACCTGGCCGGTGCCCAGGGTGAAGGTGAAGGGCCTGTCGCGGGGAATGCTGCTGTCAAACTCCGTGCCGTCCTCCAGCTTCCCCGTGTAGTGCATGTTCAGCACGTCTCCTTTGCGGGACTTGATGGGGCAGTGGTCCACTCGCTTCTTGATGCCGATCTGCAGCTTCTTCTTCTCGGCTCCGCTCACCGCCAGCGGGCTCAGAGACAGCAGCGTCGCCGCCAACAACAGAAACACTCGCATTGCTGAAGCTGAGGAAACGTTTTAGCAGAGTCAGATTACCGCGCAGTGGGTGAAATGTAGACGATGAATCAGGGAAATGAGCTGGTATTGGGGGCGGATGTATGTACGACAGGACCGGAAGTATTTTACCGGCTGGTGTTACCAGAGAAAACGTCCGGAAAAACGCTTCTAACGAGACTGAAGTCTGCTTCACATTCGTAGAAGGGGTCGCCACACCGGTAGATGTCAGTAGTTTTATTTTAAACGTACTGTGATTACAGGATGAACAGGCTGGTTATTTAACAAACTAAAGCAATTTTCAGACATGCACTGGAACCCTGAGCCTCCAGCTTTTTCTAACTGTGGTTGATTTACAGTGGATAATTTATTCCTTGATTTAAATGGAGAAAAAGGCTAATTAACAACAAATGATCGAGCCAAGTAGAAAAAAGTTAACGTTATAGAGTCAGCAAAACTCTTGACAGCACCTCTGTAGTCTAAGATATATTTTGGACATTGTGCTAAAATAATATATAAGAAAAATGTTGCATACAATAGTTTTAACCCTCGTCTTGTGTTAACTTTCTGTTACTATCTCTGGTGTTAACGGGTCGGTTTCGACCCGTGTCTTAAATCA
>JAUMTR010000019.1:17990001-18006784 GCA_032270685.1 Microctenopoma stevenorrisi | reverse complement strand
ATGCATGGTTATGATTGAAGTTTTTGCTCTAATTAGCATTTTATAACCTTAAATTATAACTGGGTCGAAAACGACCCAAACACCACAAGTATTACTATTTTCACCAGAGTATTTTAAAATGTAGTAAAAATATTTTTGTTTGTTTTATTTTGTTTAAATAGAGATTCCTAAAAAAGTCAAAAAGCCTTGATACAAGAAACACATGTATTTGGTACTTAGATACATCAGTTTCGACCCTAACACAAGAGGAAGGTTAAACAGCTGAACGACGACTTTGAAGCCAACTTCAGCGTCACCGCAGAGTTTGTTATGTCACGCAAAGCAACGCAGCGGTTGTTCAAAGTAAGTCTCTTTTGAATTATTATCCTATCTTTTTATATTATCTATTATATTATCCTATTATCTTTAATCTGACAGTATGAGATACTTATAAACGTTGTTGTCATTGCAGGGCTGAAGCCAGAGACGGGACTGCTAATTAGCTTGCTAAGCTAACGTGTCAGTCAGGACGAGGAGACCTGTGTTTGGACAAAATGCTGTCTCGCGTGTTATTCTCCCTCATCAACAAGCTGCATGTCGTCGAGAAACTGGCAGAGTCTCGCCCGATCCGCAGGGCGGCCCAGATCACGGCCTACGCCATCACGAAGGCCCGGATAGCCGGACAGGACGCCTCGGAGCGGGTCATGCGGTCTCAGACGCTGCGGCAGGTCCAGAATGAGGCCGACAGAGTCCCCGGGGACCTGGGAGAGATCGGCAGCCGCCTCCGGAAAGTCCGAGACACATTTGTGAATGAAGTAAAGGCAGGATGGAAAGATGGCTCCAGACAAATCAAGAAATAAAGAGGACTGAGGATCTATGAACGGACAGGATCTCACGTTTTTGTGGCATAACCCGAAGAAACCACCTGCGGAGCAAACTGTGTGTGAACAGTCACACACACATTCAGCAATACAACATGAGAGTGTCACACTCAACGGCATCATCACAACTAGTTTTCATTCAGGAGAGTGATTAGTTCACAATCAGTCTCCACCTAATGATTTAAATCCCCACGTTTGTTAGGACAGAGACATTTACTTCTGTGTGTGTGTGTGTGCTCTTTTCGGAAACGGGTAAAGTTGCCATAACGAGGTCATTCAACCATTAAAGAGTGATGATGATGTCTCCACACATCCCTGCACCAACTAATAGTTCATATCACAGAGCGTCTGTGAATCTGTATGTCGTCACTGGAAATGTTTTTTCCATACAGAGAATGGTGGTATCTGGTTTGAAAAACTTGACCATTTTGCTCTGACTGTATGAATAAAGGTAATAATTTATAACTGTGCTCTGATCATTTACTGTTGGCAGCATGAGAAATCTCCAGGCTTGGAGTTCACAGTTCATGGCTTCCTAGTTGTAACTCGTATAGCTCTCTGACTTTCACAACTCTGACACAAGAAAGCTATTTACAACAGAGTCGAACTAACGATAAGATTATTCCGTCCTCTGAGATCTGGTCCTTTCTGTGGCAAGACCGGATTCAGCTCGCTGAGCTTTTTACTGAAGTGGTAGAAGTACACAAACTCCGTGCATGTAAGAGTGCATGTACCTGACTGGAAAACAGTCCACGACCACATCTAGAATTATTTATTTGGTCATTGAAACAATGAAATCAAATTTCTCTACTGCTATAAAATAACACAACACAGAAGTGACCTTATTTAGCTATTGATCGTATTTAATAAACGCATAACAAAGGTTATTACATAGTCACTGTTAATCATTAAGATTCAGTAAATAATTTCCACTTGAGAAAGACTGTAGCAGAGCAGAGTCCATTTCATTTCAACAAGTACAGAAAAAGCTGAGGTCAGCAGCTTTATGTAGCAATACTTATGCAGACACACTGGCCTGGCAACTAAATATTAGTTACATGTTACATAATTTCACTTAGAAATAAATCTCCATCAGGAGGCAGAGACAGCATGAGTCAGTACATATACATTGATATGGCACCTGAGCTTCATATAAAAATAAATCTCTCAACATAGGAACATACACAATCAACAATGTCAGAACCAGGAACAGCACAAAGAGCAGGCAGAACATTAGATATGGCAGGAATTGACTAGTTTGCGTTGTTTCTGACAGCATGAGTCAGTACAGTATCGGCTTCCTCCGGACAAACAAAAACTCATTCAGGATGATTTCTTCATGTTCTCTCCAAATATGACGGAGTTTGTTTCTCACTCTGTCAGCGACACAGAGCCAGCCGCAGCAGAGCAGAATGGCAATCTGGCTTCCATAAAGTCATGATCTGTGGTTGGAGAAGTCGTTCTTTGTATAGGACGCTTCAGAGAGACAGAAAGGCACCACCAGTGTAACAGGTGGCAGCATACACACTGATATGGCAGCTCACCTTTAGTAAACAAAGTAGCAGCCTCAATGTCTCATCTCATCACGTTTGATGTCCCGCGGGCAACTAACTGCTGACTATCACAAGCAGCACCATTTAAATCCCAAAGCTGCTCCAGCAAAACGACACCTCGTATCTTTAACATATCATACAGTCAGTGAGAAATGACAATGGCTAAAATAAAGACATACATTCAGGGACAGGATGAGGGGGTGCCCAGGGGAGAGGGACTAAACTGGACAGGGTCAAGAAGACTGAAATGTGAAGATTTGAGGGTGAGAAGTGGAGAAAGGAAAGGACTGAGAGAAGAGGCTGGATTTCTGTGTCACTGTGTCTTCACATGTAGAGATTGGTCAGTAGGACGCTCAGCAGGGTCATCAGCAGCAGCCATACAGAGGACATCACTGAAAACACAAAGGTTGTTTATTAAAAACCATACCATGCACCATGCACACATACACATGTTAGAATGTCATCTCTGCCAATTTATTACTATGGTAATTTGGAAAAAATCCTTTGTCACTTAATGGATCAGTCATCCTTTCCTCCTCAGTCTGTCCATCACTTCTCTGTCCTGCTCAGTAACGTTACCTGCACTTGAGGAATTACAATCCAAGTCAATCAGTGACTCCATGTAGCCCTGTCCCAGCCACTCCTCGTAGGTCTTTCTATCGCCAACACCGATCAGGCGAACAGTGGAGTCTTTAAAGATGAGATCTGTGCCTTTGTAGCTCTGTGAGTCAAACATCCTGAAACCAGGACCTGTGTCACTGCCAAAATAGGTCTAAAAAAAGGGACAGGAGACAAAGATAAAAAGGCCGAAAGTAAGTGACAGAATCTTATTCCTCCATTAACGTTGTAACTGAATGTGACGATGATGATGATGTAAAGGATTGTATCTATTTAAATGACTCTCTGTAGCACGTATGTATAGTATGAGCGCTCGCACCTGTGCGTGGTCCAGGAGGCCATACACGGCGTGGATGTTGGTGTCTGGCCTCACCATCACAGCATGTGAAGGCACTCGAGCCAGATTACAGTGTCTGTACTGTGTGACCTCTGCTTTGGTGCCCTGAGAGCAGAGCAGCTGGAAGTCTGCGGAGTGGAGATCTACCGCCCATGATTCGCCAGAGTTACCTGAACACAGAGCGCAGTGACACGTGAGTCACTCATAGTGACTGAAAGGTGACGTTCTATCTGGGGTCTCGGGTTTTCTCTTACTATCTGTGTTTTGGAAAACAGTAGAATGCTTGACGAAAGCCACGTCTCCGTCTCCCTTTGCCAGACACCTGAATGGACAGACAAAAGGACTCGTGTACTGTGTTGTAAACATTGGTCCAAGTAACATTTCTCCTAGAGGCAGCAGGGTGATTTTAGGTGCCCCTGGCTCATGCATATAACACACATACTCTCACAATTCTAACAAAGCATCAGAACAAAAGATGGACATATACGTGCTAGAAATCTGTTGCTTTCTGGTTTCATTTCTAATTGCAATTCACTGACAACACTTTGTAAATTTGCTTCGACAAATACATTCTACTTTTATTGCAATGGCTCATGGACATGAGTACAAAACAAGCTAAACTTGGTGCTGAAGTAACCATCGGCATAACCCGAGTAGAGTTGGGAAATGAACTCCTTAGTACCTGAAGGCACCGTTATAGCCATCATACAGGTCTTTTCCCTTCTCACACTTGTTCTGCCCTGAGCTGTCTCCAACGCACAAACTGCACAGACTGCTGGGGAAACCAGGCTGGTTGGCTCCTGGTACGCAGCTCTGCTTGAAAAACTCTCCTACCGCTGAGCATCATGGGAAGAAAAAAAAAAAAAAACAGAAGTCAGTTTTATTACCAGCTCTATTTAAAACTCGACTGAACTTCACTGTAACTGGTATTGGACTTGTCCACGTCCTACCTACTGAACGTCCCACTGACCTTTAGCTATCTGACAGTGCTCAGATGTGATCAGGCCTCGCTCCATCAGCATTGCTGCGGGAACGTTCCAGCCAGCTGTGCGACCGTATCCGGTGTGACAGGAGCGAAGGCCACGCAGGTCGTCAAGGTTACGGATGTCATAGTTACTTTTTTTCACCACAGCAACCGCGTAGTATACTGAGCCATCACGGTCATCTGGAGGCAGATAAACATGACTGCACATGTCATCTTGGAAACCTGAGTGTGAGACCGTATCACTGTCTGCGTGAGTCTGTGCGTTTACCTGTGTAGCTCTCGCCGGTAGCAGGGACCAGGCCGTAGTCTTTGCCTGCTGTATAGATGTAACCTCCATCCAGATTGATGGCGTCAGCCTCTTTGTCCTACAACATGACACAGAGGGACTGAGTTATAAGAGTTATACAGCTGTTTTCCAGGAACTAGCGGTGGGAAACGTTTGTAACCTTTATTTTCTTCATGCAGTCGGTCACAGAGTCCCCGTAGACACACTTGATGTCTGGAGTCAGACCTTTACTTTGGAAGGCAGAAACCATGTCAGCACACTTCTGCTGCTCACCACTGGACACTACGCACCACCGCAGGACATCTGACACATGGACGGGTGGTAAAACAGAGAGAAAAAAAGACCCGTGAATGTATAGATTCAATTGAACAGAGAAAGAAACAAATGAAGAAAAACGATTTTCATCTTTGAAAACTATATAAATATTTTACTGTATTGTGTCTGACACTAACGGTAGTGAGGCTCAAAGCTAGCATAGCTTGATAGCAATAATAACAATGTTAGAAATACAAAAACAACGTTGATAATACAGTTCATGTTCAGTAATATTAATTTAATAGGAATTTACCCTCTGATTTACAGTCCATGGCTCTGAGAGCATTATGATAGAAGCGTCCCATCCACCTTCTGGGGTTATCTGACTCCACACTCTGAAACATGGTGGAGAACTCAGAGAAGAGCACAGTTCCTCCGCCGTAGCCCGCAGACGAAAACATGTTGAAGTTCGACTTTTCCTGCAGACATGAAGTTACACTTCATTACCTTTGCAAATGAAATCTCACTGCGACCATGTATCAACACATTTAGAAGGTAATGAAATATGACTCCAGCACACAGACACTTTCTGACAAGAACAACCTCACGCTTAGATTCACAATGAATTTCTGCAGCAAGGGATTCATCTCTCTCCTGCAATTTCAAACCAACACACTGCAAACTCATAATCACGCAGTTATAAAAGCTTGTACAGTGTGTGGTTCCGGGTGTGAAATGTTGCATAGTTATTATTTAGGTAAGATCATTTTGACAAAGGTTACAACATTTTTATCGTAATCTCTTCTCAGCTGACAGGTGAAAATGAGGCTCTGACATTCACAATGTGTCAAATGACATCTGACATTGTGCATATGAATGAGCAGTTTGCATGTCTCACTGCTGCAGAGGCCGTGAGGCCGTTAGCACGTACCAGCCCCTCGTTCAGCATGTTAAACACCACAGAGGGAGTGATGTGGTCGCCGACCACAATGCCACGAGAAGGGACGCGGACCAGATGGCAGGTTTTCCATGCGGAGACAGGAGCTCTGGTTCCATCGCGACACAACAGCTGATAGTCCGATGATAACAGTCCATCTGTCCAGTTAGAGCCATGACCTGGTGAAAGAATAACCGTGAACTAACAGATGTGCCACCAACGAACTGACTGTGACGAAGCTACTGAGCTGGTGTTACCATCAGTGTTCTCCTCCACAGTGGTGTGTTTAATAAAGGCCACGTCTCCTGCGTCTTCAGCCAGGCATCTAAAGAGGCCCAAACAAACAAACATTTAAACATCTTGCAAATGAAAGCTGAAATTATTGTTGTTATCACTAAGAGCAAAGAAATTCGCATCAAATACTTTTTAAGTTCAAAAATAAAAGCTAACGTGATCTGAACTTTCAGGCTCCCCTGATCACGAATCCTAAAAGTTTTGGTTCTCTGGCTTTGAGTATGAACGTGGGTTACCTGAAAGCCCCTTCGTAGCTGAAGTAGCTCTCCTCAGCGCTCATCTCACACTTGTGTTGTCCGTTTGCGTTTCCTTTGCACAGCTGACACAGTGATGCAGGCTCACCGGCTTGGTTTGCTCCGGGTATGCAGCTTGCACTGAAGAAGTTTGCCACACCTAATCACACACACGCACACACACATGCATCTCTGCAGCTTTCTGTTTGTAAAGCATACAGTGGTTAGTATATGTGTTCCTAGACACGTCATACCCTGTGAGATCTTGCAGCCCATCACAGACATATAACCCTGGTCTATCAAGTATCCCAAAGGCATATTCCAACCGGCTGTGCGGCCTTTCCCAGTGTGGCAGCTCTTTTTTCCCACCAAGTTGTTGATATTGATGCCAGAATTCGCTTTCTTCACCACAGCAACTGCATAGTAGGAGGCGCCGGTTCCTGAGGCAACAAGATGGAAGCACACGTGTTGAAACACAGAAACACCGACGTCTACAGGGGGTTGGATGGCAGTGTAGTGTTTTACATTTTGACTCTGCAACCTCACTATCAGAGGTAGGCAATACGATCTAGATCAAAGTACAGACTGTGACTGATATATTGAAATATGCCACATGCATGCCACGTTTTATCAGTAATAAACAGCAAGATTAAAACGAGGAACTGTGTAATTAATGATGGAAAATGATATCATATATGCATATTGCTCAAGCAGTAAATTAAGAAGTAGGACAAACTGAAAAACAACAGCAAGATGATGGTGAAGTGATGAACAGACTCAGTTTCTCTGTCATGAATTGGTACATGTTATCTTGTCTGATAACAAAAGAGAGCATTCATGTTAGATATGTCAGAGGTGATGTGATTTAAGGCACAAGTCAAGGCTAAAAGATAAAGGTCATAAAAGTGAAACCTGAGGACGGGTGAATTATACCAGTGATGTGGCAGCATCAGTCCTGTGGTGTGGGACGAACATTACAACATCTCTGCAGCTGATCTATATGCGACACCTATCTCACGTTTAATCTCACAACAGCTGGCACAAATTGGATTTTTTTGGGGGGGTTGTTTAACTCTTACGGTCAGCCTTTGATTCACTGGCGGCCATCTTGAAAGAAGCAGTCTTGCCCAAGTTGTAGATTTCGGTGGCGAACATGGACAAGGCGTCGGCCTCCTCTTTCTGCAGAGTCAGCAAAGAAAAGATTTAGCATTTCATTAGTGTTTAATGCCCCCTGCTGTGCTGATACAAAAGAAGACAGCGTGTGTAGTATGAAACATGCATGCACCAAACCTCCGGGTTAAATAATGTTTATAAATGTGCTCCTTAAAAGGTTAATGTTATCAAACCCTGACCTGCAGTTTCTGGACGCAGCCCTCGACTGTCAAGCCTTTGACACAGCTGAGTGACGGACGGATGGAGGCCTCAGCGAAAGCCTGCGACATGGCCTGACACTTCCTCAGTTCTGCGTCTGAGATGGCGCACCACCGGATGCTACTCTGGCCAAGCACTGAGGGAGAGAGACACAGACCACCACTAAACGACTCATAAAGACCTTGTGTAATCTCTGCTTCTTCCACAGCAGACAGAAGACGTCTCTTCATTGTCTTTTGTTTAATACTAAACACAAATGTTTCCAAATGAACAAACACAAAATACTAAATGTATCTGTTTAATCTGTTCATCTTAATCAGAGTGTTTCTTAACTGTGTGCACACGTTTGATGTCTTCACTTTTCTTACTGTTTTAACTGTGACTGTAGTTTTTATGCTGTCTTGTACTTCGTGTAGAGTATATTTAGGTGTAACTTACCAGTAGGTATTATGAGTAGTAGAGATCCCACGGTGCCCCACATGGCCATGGCCTCGTGCTTTCTTTTTCTCTCCGTTGGGTACAGTAGCGTCCTTTTCTCTCTCCTCTGCTTTATATAACAGCCTCTGGATCAAGGTCCAACTTCTATCTTTAGACTCAGCTTAAAGTCCTTGTGTCAAGCTCAGAGCCTGCATATTAAGTGATTTACAACTCATCTACAAAATATCATTCAGGAATCACACGACTCTGAACATGCCTAGTTGCAGACTTTAAGAAGTGTTTCTCTCCGGTGTACCTAGTCTGACACGTCTTTGCTGCTGCTGCTGCTGCCTGGCTGGCTGGCTGCAGGCCAGGACCCGGACAGAGAGGTCTTTTACAGTCCAGACCCAACCTCTGTTCTTCTCTCCCACCTCTACTCTACTAGTGTGGTGCTTTTCCACTGATGGGCTAAAAAAAAATACATGGTTTAAGTCCAAGACAGAAACTGTCTGACTGTTGGTGGCTGACTCACTGTGTTGGGTGCTGAGACAAGCAACAAGACAGTGTTTACCTGCTTTTATCCCTCACTTTAAGGCTAAGTTGGGCTTTTATATAATATATAGGTTGACGAATTCAGCTATTTCTCGTTGTAGACACTGACCTGAGCCTTTCTATCACAGGTCAGGTAAGGTCCAGGCTGCTTGATTAGCTGGAAGTAAAGAGCATTTGCAGGATGTGGGGATGATCGTGATTATGGTCATAAAAACTTTCTGCAGACTTTTGGTAAAACACAAGAAGGCAGCTTCATCATAAAACCTCTAATTGCTCCGGATGTTCCTTCATGCTCAGGTTCAAACAAATAAAAAAAAACATATAATCAAGCTCATGTTTTACAGATACGCTGGAAGTTAAAGCAGAACTCACACGCATAACTGGACATTCATAGGTAATGTGTCTTAATGTTACGCTGCAGTACAACACTGAGCACAAAGAATAAGAAAGAAGAGCATATTATTATTATAATGATTAAACCGATTTCTCAGAAACATTCAATTAATAACCCAGTTGCAACTTGCACTACATGAATTAGTTTACTTTACAAACAGTATGTCACCGTTTGTTTGTTCTGATAGGTATATTTCTGTTTAGTCTGACTGTAGTTTATTGCAGGAGATTAACCACCAATTACCGGATTATAAACCAAAGGACCGGATGAACTCAAGGAGAGTGGTGAGGTGAACTTTGGAGCTGACTTTGTGACATCTTTAATTTACCTGAGGTTGAGGCTCCAAAAGATGTGGACCAAAATAATGGTCTTGCTTGTTAAATCATTATTTGAGCCATATTTTAACGAACTAGAGCAGCAGGAGATCTGAGAAGAATGAGAACAGGAGAAATCCATGTCATAGCCTCTAGGTATTGTTAGTTACTAAGAATACATACTTTGTGTTTTCTTAGTTTCTTAATAGGGATGGCATGATAGTCACCTTCAAACCCAAATGGTTCAATTCCCAGTCCCAGCAGGCTACATGTGGAGGTGCCCACACACGAACAGAAGTGCAGAAGCGATCCATTGTCTGCGTGTATATTCAGACCCAGTGAGAAATGGACTGTCATCATCAGAAGAAGAATAATAAAAGTGTGTTAACACGCAATCAAATAATTATCAGCGCATTATCGTGCAGAGCACCAGTAAATTAAATAATATATATTTTTAGCCTATAACTGTTAAGGTGTGCTTTTTTCCGCTTTCCACTGGTCCGCGAAGACTTTGCCCTACTTTTCCATTCTGTTCTTCTGTACCAGTTCAGAACACATTATATCATTTTTATGATTTCACACATTCTGATTCTGATTTCTGATTCAATTTTGTGAAAATAAAGTGTCTGACTGTGCTAAATTGATATTTAAAACTAATTTAATGGCCTTAATTCATTAGCTAAGCTGAGGGAACCAATATCATCAAAGACAACTACAAACCTGTGGGAGAGGCAGAGGTGAAAGTAAAGTACAGTTCTTAAGTCATATTCACATTCAAACACAATGAAAAAAGATCAAATAATCTGTGGTGATCATTTCAGTAAATGTCAATAAAGACTTTTATTTTTTTTTCATACCAAAATAGGCAGTTAGAGCAGGGATAAATATTATAATATGTTGGATATAGATCCATCTCTGTAATAGATTCTTTGCATCAGTGCTTTACTCTAACAGACAGTGGCATGGTCCCCAGGCTTAGACACACAGCCAGAGCCATACAGAGAGTCCAGCTCAGTCAGCTACTACAAACAGCACTGACTGACTCCCTTATAGACGGAAAAGAAAGTTTAGTTTAGCTGAACATTCTGTCGGGAGATATTAAAGCTTTCAAAACACATGTGTGCAGAACAATTTGGATATTCACAACGTGTTTATAACAATGGATACCTAAATATATAATTTATATATTTGGGTCTAAGAGCTACTCTGCTGACAGAACTGTCTCTGTGTATGTCTCTGGTCTCCAGTCAGCTTGGAGGAGTCGCCTGGGGGTCAAGGGTGGAGATGGGAAGTTATTAGGGCTGCGTCACCAAAAGCATCTTGTTATCCCAAACGTTCACTCCACGTTAGACATTACTGTCATTCGTTTCCAGTTTGCCCCACTTGTGAGTTCACGCTTCTTTTAGCTCTGTTTTTGGTCTCTACCCTTTCATCAGACAAACATTTGTCTCTTTAGCTGCTAAATGCTCCACTATGACCACCAGCTAGTAACTGACTGGCTAATGTACAGATTATCACCTGAAGATTCAGGTGATAATTCTCTATAAATCCCTCAGTATGAGCAATGCCTTTTGCACTGCATGTATTATTGTTATTTTTTTATATATATGTAAAGTGTATTGTATTATTTAATGTAATATTATAACAAAAATATTGACTATTGTCACTTTAAGGGAAATGCCCTTCTCCTTTTCCCACGCTGCAGGTTTAGTCTTCACAGGTTGTGACACTTTTCTTTTTTTCTGGAACACATACAAAATATGGTATAATAACGGTGTATGTTTCAATTTACAGCGACTGTTTACAGCAGCGCATCTCAAAACCACTGACAAAATGCATGACACAAATGACTCCAATACTATGCTTAGCATCTGGTATGAGCAATAAGCAGAAACAGGTGAGTGGCGCTAGAGTCATGTGACTGACAGAGCCAGCGCTGATTGGCTACTGAAACACTATATGCTCTAATTAATAAGGTGCTAGTTAAACCTTAATCTTTCTGCGTAGACGTCTGTGATATCCTGATAATTACTCCAAAGATGCAACAAACCTGTACCATGAAAAAAAGAGAAAGATTTAGATTTCTCTCCAGAGGTTTGAGCAGGAAACGTTGTTTGGTTAAATCATGCCGTAAAAAGGCTCAAGCTTGTAGATTTCACCTTCATCTCTATACAGCAACAAAATGAGACACAGCAAACTCAGATCATTTCAAAAACCTTGTTCCCTGTTCTATTTAGTGCCTTCAAACCGGTGTGATACTTCCACAGAGCTTAAAGAGGAGTCAGTGTATCACATATCACACACACTGGGGCGGTATCAGCTCTGTCCCTGCTAAGATGCTTTTGAGAAATAGCCCTCATTAGTGCAACTACAACAAGAAGGAAAGCTGTAACGATGACGCTAATGATTATGATTGTGATGATAGTGTTTACGAAGAAGATCGTGCACTGTTTGATGTTCGAGTGTTGAGTGGAGGAGAAAGGAGATAAAGGCATGAGGCAGAGAAGAGAAAGAACAAGTGTTGAGGCAGAGAAGCCCTGGTGGGAGGAAGACGTGGACCACATGAGTTCCACGTTTCTGGAAATGGAGGATCTGAGCCCCTATTTTTTCCAAACTTAGAATCATTTTAATAAAGATAGAAATATCCTGCGCCACTTTTATTTGATTTGAACATGTCATTGGATTTGACAGCATCCTGCTCTTTGCTTTGCTCCCTGGGATGTGTCTCTTCCACTGTCTGTAGAATGTCTTCCCTGCATTCTTTCTGGTTGCAAAAGTGGGGAGTGTAAAAGAAAATAACAGCACTAATTTAATGATAATGATGATTATGATTCACAATAATGATTTGAAATCCTTTTAAAAGAAAATAGTAATAAAACGAGCATGTGTATTAGTCGTCTCTGACTGACTGTGTGTTTAAGAGCTGCTCTCACACTGCACTGTGGGAGTAGTAGATGTCTGGGAAATGTAAATTGACCTTTCGTTTTTAGTGAATATTTATTTCAACCAGTTGTTAAACATTATGCTTTGGAATTTGATCAATACAGACCCAGGCCTCCAAATAGAGTTATCACCCTTATCAAGCTCACGTAATCAGTGTGTTATTTTTACTTTCTACTTCCTCTTCCTACATGTAAGCATCTCCCTCATAGAAGTCAAACATCATCTCTACTCTAGTTTGCTTTTGGCTTTCGATACTAAAATGCAGGGGCACACTATTACGTTTCTCCTCATATCATATCTGTGGTCTGTAGAAAACAGGGCGGAGATGGAGCATGAGAAAAAAAGAGAAAAAGACGAGAATAAGAAACTCTAAACAGGAGTGATGCCATGAGAAACAACAGACAGGGAAAGAGATCAAGATTTTGTCCCAAAAACATGCTCTTAAAGCTACAGCGTGCAAAAGTCTGCCTCTTGGTGACAATATTATCATTACAAACCCATACATGAATGCATTACCCTTCGTTAATATGAAAACAACAACGACAACAACAATAAGAAGAACAATAATGAAATCAAATCAGATAATGGTACATGTCGCCTTGATTTGAACCATCTCCTTAAACATTAAGGAACCGAGCAGTAGGAAGATCCACCAGTAGGCTGCTGGACAGACGTGAACTCCTCCCGCTTCAGGAAGCAGCAGTCCCAGATAGTCCCAGCCTCGTCCTAATTCATGTGCTTGTGTTGCTGTGTGTGTGTGTGTGTGTGTGTGTGTGTGTGCGTGTTTGCGCGGTGACGTCTATGTAAGAGATACAGAGGAAGCAGGCTGATAATAGAAAATCAGAGAAGTAGAAAGTGTTGAAAGGGTGATGTATATGTGAATATATGGTATGTGTGTGTGTTTATTCAGAGTCGATCCTTGGTGGGCACCCAGATGTAAGGACCAGACTGCTCCTCAATAATCTGCTTCACCTGCGAATGCACTTCCTCTAGAGACGAGCCCTGAACTATAGCTGCAGGAGGAGACAGACGAAGAGGGAGAAATTAATGACATGACCACTTCTTAACTGCTCATCACAACATTGTGGAACCAACTCGATCTACCCGAGGGTTTTAAAAGACCTGACTTAATCTGTTCTTTCTTATCTTTTCAGTACTACATATCTGATTTGAAGGACATAGTTTATTCATTAACGCTGCTGATCATGTTTACATTAGAGCTGTGGTGGAAAAAACTGACTGCAGTTCCTGTTCCCACATAGAGCTGTTACAGAAAAATGTCAGACCTTTAATAGGTCACAACTATGTAAACTACTGTGTGTGTGTGTGTGTGTGTGTGTGTGTGTGCTTTCCAGAAACTAACCGGTGAAGTACTCTGTAAACTCCTGCTCCAGTTTGACAGCTCTGTCGTAGGTCTTCCTCGCTTGCTCCTCGGTGAAGCGCTTGTTCATTTCTCTGGAGAGACACATAAGAGCTACTGTGAAGTTTGGCTCTTGTCAGATTAAAGTTTAGCACGAACCTAATTCTAGCTTTGGAGACTGACGATAAACATAGATACCTACAAATTTGGCAAACATGGCAAAGAAAAAATACGAACAGAACAACAAAGCTTAGTTTACAGCCTGACAAGAAATGATGCTTAAGTTAAGTTATGAGGTGATGCTAATGTTACTTACAGGATGTTTTCTACGGCACGTGGTCTAATGAAGATGGCGATGGGGTGGAGTCCTGCCAACTGGAGACGCTTTATCGCATTCCCTGATACATCCAGTATACAGTGTTTACCCTGAAAAACAGCAAGAAGGGGGACGGCTCAAACATCTACTCCTCCGTTTCTTTCCTCTATAGTGCCGCGTGTCTGTGTGTCTCACCTTTTCAGCCACTTCTTTCACAGACTGTATGCTAGTACCATACAGGTGGTTGTTATACTGTCCCGCCTCAATGAATTTATGCTCCTGGATCTCTCGCTCCATGAGCTCTCTGGAGGACATGAAGTGGTAGTCTCTGCCGTCCACCTCATAGTCTCGCCGCGGCCGTGTTGTGTCTAAGGATCAGAGGTGTCACTTGAATTAATTTAGAGCAACTCAATGTAAAGGTTTCAGATATGTCTGTCTTAGATTTGGTTTTGTAAATTCCTAGTGAACTTCATGGTACATATGGATTTACACATTCCATTGTAGATTATTTGCGAAAAACTAAAGGCACAATATTTTTCAGCATTTAAACTTTAAAAATGTGATTAAATACGATATGGCCTTTTACTTTTATCTTCATATCATTTTAAAGTTTTTCATTTTTAAGCTACTCATCAAGAAAGTCTCCATTTCAAGCTGTCTGGAAACAGTGAGATATTATTAAAATGTCCTCACATACTAGTCTGTAGTTGCCAAAAAAAGAAAATGATTGAAAGCAAAAAGTTGACAAAACTTAACTATTGTTGGGATGTTTTCTCATGTAGTTAGGACACTTACGTGGGACACAGGAGCCAAACTTGTCAGGAAACTCAGAGATGAGGTCATCGTTGATCCGATCTTTCATTGGTCCAAGTATTATGACTGGCCGTGTGTAGTTAACTAAAACAATCAGCGACACACACAGAGTCTTTTAAACAATGTTAACACATGACACCCAGTTTTCCTCTTGTAACTCAAAATAAAAATCTAGACTAGAGAATGATCACTTTTCCCTTTTCATTCACTCTCACTATTCTCTTCATGTGTTTTCAGGAATTAACATGCAATACACTCAGCCTGGCTCTGAACCAAACATCAGACAAAATAAGTTAGTAACTAGTTGGTGAACATAGTGGAGCATTAAGCAGGTAAGGCTGTGATGTTACACTATATCAGTTGGATATTGCGCTTACAGCTTGTTTCCGCTGCCTCCAAGTGGACACAATAAGAATGTAATCTCACTGTTTCCTAAAGCTGTGCTGTAAAGTGTCACTTTGGAATGATTGAATCTAAAGTGGCAGAACTATTGCATTGATAGGTGACAAAAAGTACATTTTAAATACACCTGACATTGGTTGTACAAGTCTCCAGACAACAGCTTGGTTGAGACCTGAAGGCTGTGAAGGCCAGAACATATGATTCAAATCATTTTCTTTCTTATCAAACCATTCAGAGACCCCTAAAGACCAGAGCATGAGGGTATTATTTTCCTGGAAGAGACCACTCCCATCATGAAAGTTATCCTGATTGACCATCTTTATCACTTTTTGACCATGATATGCAGTGACACCTCCCTCTAAGAGGACAAGTATGTCCAACTATGGCAGAAACACGCTCCCCACAGCATAACAGTGTCAGATCCCAGGGCCTGTACCAGCCCAATGGTGCACACCATGCGTGCACCCTGCAACCCAACCGTAGGACCCCCTCTGTGTCCTGCACTGATCTTGCTTTTACAGTCTTATAACACAATGCATCTGTCTGATAGACCTGAAAGCAGTTGCACTTAATGACACTTTAGTTAGTGTTTACACTATAAGAGTAAGGCACCGACCTTCCTGCTGCATTACAGGTTGGTAGGTGAGGAAGGCCTCCTCCTGGCCAGCTGATTGAAAGAACACAAACCACAGGCATATTTAGAGGTACAGCAAAGCAATAACCAACCAGTCACACTCTTCTCCACTTCAGACCTCAACAGCTCTGGGAACGCACACACACTGATAATCTAACACAAACATGCACATACAGCAAGAACACAATAGTCACAAAAACACGTGTGCATGACACTCACACAGACGCAAACCAGCAGCTACATGAAGCAGCTGAGGGTTGAACAACAGAACTGAAAAAAAACAACTGTAGGAAGAGAGAAGAAAACTAAGACAGACAGAGAGAGAGAGAAAGACAGGAGGGTCTAGACTTACAGGAACTACTCTCACTATCGCTGGTGCCAGAGGTTACCAGCTCTGGAAGGACAAGACAGGTCAGAGTCAGCGACACACACACACATACACATATAAACACAGAAATAAACACACATACATTTACATTCATTCAAAAATAATCAATGACACACTCACGCATTTAAAATAAGCCACACAATAATAAAACATTTAAACACAGTAACGTCCTGTGAAAAACAGCTTAAGGTGATGAAGGGGCTACTCTAACAAGCAGCACTATAGGGAAAAAGAAAGGGTCAAAATGTAACCAGCAAAGGTCCAGATTTAATATTAGTCAGGCTCCAGACACACCGGATCCTACGGTATCCACTATGCTATGTTATGGCATCCCACAAGTCTACTTTCAAACCTCACCCCTCCGACACTTGTTAAAGTTTTTACAGTAAGTTCCAAGTCCAGGCTGAGTTAATCCTGATGATGTCTGAAGAAAACCTGTGAACCTACACAGCAAAAATGCCAGTGTTAATTTTCCAGTGTAAGTTGAAATCTTTAGTGTTCCGAGTTATTTTAACTCCCAA
>JAUMTR010000019.1:17853053-17985199 GCA_032270685.1 Microctenopoma stevenorrisi | reverse complement strand
AAAGTGCCTTGAGATAACTTTTGTTGTAAAATGGCGCTATATAAATAAAATTGAATTGAATTGAATTGAATTGAATATTTACAACAACTCGACACATATGATAAACATTAAGTGACAAATGACTGCTCTCCTGATCTGCTGCCTTGTTCATGAGGTTGTACACATCTGTCTGTGTGTGTGTGTGTGTGTGTGTGTGTGTGTGTGTGTGTGTCTGATGGTGATCTGTCTCCGTGCCCACAAAGTTCCAGCCTCGTCCAGAGGGAAAAAGACCTGGGAAAGTAGGCCAGCAATGTGTGTGTGTGAGTGTGTGAGTGTGTGAGTGTGTGAGTGTGCGTGTTCGCAAAGGAACTAGAGCTGAAGTAACCGGCAACCCCTAAAGTCCCTACCGCCTTCATCAATAAAACAAAACACAGACAGAGAGGGGGAAACGGAGAGAGAAAAAAGACAATCAAGCAGGAGGGTAGTCTGAGAACCTGACACTTGAAACTAGTCGTTATGTGCTGAACTGTATGTTTAATTGCAGACTTATGACTTGGACATAAACCAATGGATCACTCTCTACAGCACCAAACATGTCAAATTATTCAGTGCTGACAAATGGAACAGAAGAGGAGCACAGACTATACAGAATATGTATGTATGTATAATTTTTTACATGAGAAACATAGATCAAGATGTCAAGACGTGCACTGTGAACATCTAGCGCAGGCTTGTGTTCACATTAGCGGGTCCACGTACACATACAGTAAAAAGGGCAGCTGTCACACGTGAGTCCATAAATAAAACCACTCATTACTGAAGGAAATGTAAATCGCACAAACGCACACAAGCTAAGTGACGGTACAGCTAGTAGTGCGCACTGATGGAGAGTGTGTAATATTTTTAAGGCCACAGATATGTAACTCTAAATCGATGACCTGTTCTCAGTGATACAGACTGTCATGTGAAGAGACACTTAATTACTGCTGAGCATCAGAAATGAGCATTTCCTTGTTAGACTTCTAAAAAATAAAACCTGATCTCAGTGCTGTGTTTGCACAGCCAGTAGGCGGCTGTGCTGCGGTTTTACTTTTTACTGTGCTCTCATATAGTATTAGTGCATACACTCACTTTATTTCAAAGGTCAAAACACGGAGTGAAAAAGGCTGTGTCGCCCTGTCCACAACACTATAATACAAGTACATGTTTGACAGATGTGCAACGTAGGACTCCCCTGATCTGATCTGCAGACAAAAAAGCAGAGAACAGATCCGCCCGTCAAGATGGACAAACATGCAGTAGCCTCTTACTTGTACGTTAACCATCTAATCTACTCAAAAACAACTCACTGACTAAAAGTTAGGAACATGGGCCTTTGAATTTAGTATATTATTGGTTATTGGGAGTTGATTTATATATATTACATATATTATAATATGTTTGAATGGGGTTGGAACTTTACAGGCAAATCTGTGAGGAATATACAATTACCAT
The DNA here is from genome assembly GCA_032270685.1 of Microctenopoma stevenorrisi. Lineage (NCBI taxonomy): Eukaryota > Metazoa > Chordata > Actinopteri > Anabantiformes > Anabantidae > Microctenopoma > Microctenopoma stevenorrisi. Next base: position 17,983,726 of record JAUMTR010000019.1, on the reverse strand, counting down.
CGAGCCATACTGTGTGTGTCTAAAATAGGACCATTATGGTGGGAATGTAAAATGAGGAGACAGGTGGAGAGACGAATGGAGGTGAGGACACACATACACACAAGCTGCAGTCGTGAAGGAACTTCTTTCTTCCTCCAGTGACATTTCTTCAGAGAAAAGGTTGGTTTGCATACCACATGTAAAACATATGCATATAGTACAGACACACACACCGATCATGTATGCATGAAAACAATCAGCAGCCCAGACATCACGTTTCATGCGCTGACAGATTCAACCAATCAGGTGCCAGTTTGAGGCTTCCTTTCTCATGTTGGCTTTCTGATTGGTCATTTACGTCCAGCAACCAGACACCTCTTACGACAATGATTTATTACATGGCTTCTTGGGGGGTTACTGCATTGTTCTGTGTAACCTCAAGTGACAAGACTTGGATGATCATTGATGCTAAGATAAAGCATGTAAACAAATGAGTTTATAGCAGGTTTCATGATAATTACCTGAGAAAAATATGCTGTTCTTTGTCCTTATTATTCTACAGTGGTGCTGTGTTCTTGTCATCTCATTAGTTCTGCAGATAGCAGTCAGGCGATCATTAAGTTCTACGTTCTGTCATTGTTGTTTCGCTCTGTGAACCTTCTCTTTGGTGCGCCAAATAGAAGTTATGAAACATCTCTAACAAACATAAAAAGAGTACGGTAGGTCAAGTCCACAAGCAGCGATTTAAACACACTAACCTACAGAAATGTGTATTAAATCACAGTCAGATAGTCCATAGGACTGTGAACATGTATGTATCGTGTTTCTCTGATAGACCCTTAGCTCCATATACAAACTCTGACCTCGGCCCTGCTCTCTCAGTGGTCTGTGTATGAGCCACTGTGAGTGCTGTAGTTCAAGGAGACTCTGTCCCTGCTGCTGCTGCTGCACTTTCCTGACAGGCCCCTGCACACTGGGGCTCATACAGTAAACAGGAAAGACACAGACAGGTACAGGGTTTATGAAAATATATGTTATTTTAAAGCCATAGACTTCATTTGAACATTTCACACGGTGTTTTAACATTTCTTGTCCATTTAAATAAACGATGACAAATGTTATATTTATGGAGTTGGACTTTATAATACCAGAGTAAACAAAGGAAATATAAAATCTGTTCTGTTTTTCAGTTCAGCCTGATCACAAAGGAGTGGAGATTCATGAGACTGATGTAACAAACCTTCCTCAGGCAGAACACGCAATATTTGAGCATCCGCTTGTTAAAATTTTAACCCCTAGTACAAGTTTCTTTTACGAATGGAAATTTTGTCCACAAATTAAAGAAACTCCACATTAATGTGAATGCAGTTTGGATTTGACTTTGACAATGACCATGACATCTTAATGTTCCCATTAGAGCTTCTTTTCCCGTTTATTTTTAGACTTTATTGATCTTCTAAGAGCTTCAGTGTGACTCACGTGAACCCAGCGACCTGACTCCGAACATTTTGAATAGTGGAATTCGTGTAAAGAAAGGATCTCGGCGTCGTTGGTTTAACACTCGCACTGCCTCTGAGCTGTGCAGCGGAAATGAAGGAGACTGGGTGATTCATAGAAGACTGAACAAGCAGGACAGGTAGGGATAAGAATGGCACAAGCACAGGAGGAAACACACGCACGCGCGCACACACCAACACACAAGAACGCCAGCGGAGAAAGAGTTGGCAGGCGATAAATGTGTTTGTGTGTGAGACGGTATTTGCCAGACAATCTAATTGTGATTTTAGATGAGATACCTTCCCTTTCAGTGTCACACACACACAAAATCTAGACAGCTGAGATAAGACGCTATAATGGCTGAAGGACACTGGACAATCAGTCACCTCTGTGTGTGTGTGTTACCTGACGTAAAGCGTGCGTTTCTGTGTGGAGCGGAGCGACGTGGAGCTGGAACTGACACTGCTGGTCATCATCTGTTCCCTCAGGTCATGGATCTTTGCCTCAAAACGACTGTACTCTACACACAGAGACAAACAAAGGGGATAAACATCGTTAGAACCAGCAGAGTCCAGAGGACATATTTAACGCTTGAGCAGCTGCCTTACAATTTCTTGTTTTCTCCACATGTCCCTTAAAATAACCCTTAAAACATTTACAGATAATGATATTTAAGCTACTTAAACAAGCTGCCTGTTACTTCATGACGGTGACTCTTCACGTTTCAGTCACCATTGCCCAGTAGTTCAGAGCAAACATTACACGATGTGGATGGAAGAGAAGAGCTGAGGCATGAAGCTAAGTCAGATTCGTGCACACATCTTCATCACGTTACAAATGGCTCTAATGCAGAAGATTTAGAGAGTTTGTTCGATTCGATTCAAATGCAGAAAAGGATTCTCTCAGTGCTGGGTGGGCTTTGCTCAGCTGCAAAAACTCACACATGAACCTGCAAACCTAAACACTGAGCTGCCAACAGATCCTCTACTGCAATAATCTAATAGTCTGTTTGATGTGAATATTAACTGCTGTTGCATCAGACCGCATCCGTGTCAATAACATCATTCACACACACAAGCACGTGCGCTACACTCAGCCTCCACACTGAAACGCATAAAAATACCCATTTAAAAAACCATTTGTGCCTTAACAATTTATTTGTGAAGATTAATACATTCGCCTGAATCACACTCAACTGTTTTTCCACTTCACTTAATCTATTTCTTTTTCTGCCACCATATTTCACAACAGTAGCAGCAGATTCATCCTGAATCCTGGAGGTGAACTTGCCTCATTTTTTCTTCCATGCACTGACAACTAATAAACCCAAACAAGCCTGTTAATCGGAATATGAAATCATTTGAAAACGACCCATATAATAATATAAACCCATGTCCCAGATGTTAGACAGAGTAGATCAGGCAGATCAGCTGCCTCTATGTGATGCTGTAGGTGGCACATAGGCGAGGCTGCGCCGAACACAAGCGTCGCATTATACACGCACACTGATTTCACACAGTGATGTGGAAGCGGCGCAGCAGTGGTGGAGGTGGAGTTAGTACTTAATTAGCTCAGATTAAGTTCACTGGCAGACGAGCGTCTAAAATACAGGAGAGGAAGTAAAAGTGAAAATCACTTCACACACATGAAAAACAAATGGTATTTTTCCAAAAACAATGGACAACGATGAAAGTGGGCGCCTGAAGCTGCTTTGTCTTGTGTGTATAAAGCGATTTCCTGTTGCTAAGTGTGACACATCATCACTCAGCATAATTAACATACTTAATTTTATTCTCAAAGGACTGGAGACATTAACATGTGAATTATTTACACAGATTTTCAACCTTGTGCAACACAATGTGTTTTTTTTTTAATTCTGTCCATTTCATTTCATTTTCCTAAATGGATGTGCTGATGCTGTGTATAAATAAACAATGAAGTTTCAACACTTCTGCTTTAATTGCCACCAACAACTGTATTCCTGTTTCACGCGTATGACAAGTAGTAAATTGTGAGAGAGCAACCAGTCGGCCAATCAATGCAAAGTGCAATGATTTGCTCATGCACTCAGACAAGCAGCCCTGAGCTTCAGTATTCTCCTGCTCCACGCAGCAAAAACACTTTAGTTTTTTGACCCATTTTTTTCCAGTGGCCATAAAAATGTCATTGCACCTCTTTAATTATAAATGTACATTATTTATGGAAATGCACAAAGTGAAAAAAACCTGGGCTTTTAGAATCTTCTTACTGCAGAACGAGCAGCCAGTGAACTGTCAGTGAAGGCTGTTTTCACAGAGGCTGAACAAACAGCAGATACTTGTGTTTAGTAACAAATCCCTGACTGTCTTCTTAACACCACACAGCCTTCCAGAAACCTTTTTACTATCATATGGATGACAGTGCCGCCAGCAATAAACATGACACAATCCTTCTGAAGGGTGTCCCTGGATGTGTGCGAGTGTCCCTGAACCTTTACTGCGGACTACAGAATCTAATTAACCCAGAGTAATTCAATCATAGCTGAGGTGCACACGGTCATGCACACAGATACACACACCAAAAACCTGCAATACCTCCTGATGTTTTGCCCCCTTTCTGTTTGTTTTTCCTTCATTATTTACCTCTTCGCATGCAAGCTGGCATTTAAACACAGCAGGAATTGTGTCTACAACACCCAGATGTCTGCTCTGATTTCCCCCAAAGCGTTCATTAGTCTTACACGCTGATGCTACCAGACACAACCAACCAGACTGCACTGGAAGAACTTCAAGCCGTGCATGTCAAGCATGTTTGATCTGTGTGTATTCACAGTAACTTAATGCTCAGTGCAAATAAGGTTGAATTTGTTAAATATAAAAATAACCACACACTCCAATTTGTCCATTCTGAGGAAACTCAGAAAAAAGTGAATATGTGACTTCTTCCCTTAGCATTTAACAATTTTCATTGCTGACCTGAGCCCAGCATTTTCAATCTCAACTCTAATCCAGTATAAATTGGTGGATTAACACTTCTATTTCTTTCTGCATGTTTTCATGCAGAGAAGAACTTTGACATCATCAACTGTTTTTGGTCAACGCACATCGCCTGAATACAGCAAAAAGGGATTAAAAAGCACAGACGGGCAGAAATGAAAGGCACTGCATGAGAGAGGAGGAGAGGGGGAAAAGAAAACGATCATGGATTTCTAATTGAGCCTGTGTGTGTGTATGGCTGCCACATTGCATCTTGTGCAGTGAACACGAGTTTATCAATCTGAAACAAGTGAAACAAAGACAAAGAGGTACGCTAGAAGTACAGAGAGGATCTACAGAGTAAAGGGTGGATTGCAGCTAAGATGTTAGTGTTGTTGAGCACAGAAGAAGCTGAGCGCTCGTGCTGAGTAATCTTCATTTCATTTAACAAAGTTTCAAAACACCAGCATCACAGCAAAAGTTCCATCAGCAGACAAGAACACATAAAAACGGTAAGAAATCACGATGTTTCTACTTCACTGATGATTTCAGACACAGTGAGAGTCACTAGACCACAGACAGCACGGGAGCCAGCGTGTTAACGCTGCATCACTGACCGTTGAGGGGATAACACCAAAACAGGTTGGTCCAATATTAGCTTTACCTTCACGCCTTAAAACATTTCCACAGTCTCCTAAAGAAAGCCAACGCTAAGGATTAAAATGCGCTGTTACTAGAGGCAGGATGTTACCAAGTAAATCTGCTGTCTCTCCCAACTCCTGCTCAGCTGTACTCACATGCTGCTGGCAGACAGGCAGCCTCAGAGTCCACGCGATGTGAAGCCGGCACGGTGGCTTTCAGATCAGTGTCTGAGTGTGTGAAAGTAGGGTCTGAAGCTTAGAGTCCCCGGAGTGAGAGAGAGAGCAGATGTGTGTGTGTGAAAGAGCGAGGAAGATGATGATGGAAAAGGTCTAACGTCAGTTCCACTTTGGATTCAGCTTGTGAGAGTGCCAGAGTGGAAAGATGCGCATGTGTATGTGTGTGTGTGTGTGTAGGTATGAAGCAGTGCGTGTGTGACACAGAGAGGAAACGTGTGTATGTGTAAAATCAGTCCAGCGCCGCTCAGCTGCCACAGCAACAACAGATGCTAACTCACTCACTACTACGCTCCTCTCGTTCTCTGGCTCTAGTTCGCTGGTGCGTTCGGATTGGCGCCTCCCCCTCTTTGACAGCAGCTTGCCGTAGGGCGTGGACGCACGCTGGCATGCACGCATCCACACGCACACACACGCACACACACAGTTTCCTTAGGTCACTCATGCAGGAAGCTGAGTAGATGCCAGGCTCTCCTGCCCTACTTTGGCCCAGGGAATCGGTCTACACGCCACACTCACACAGACACAGCAAGGCTTGACCAAGCAGTTTGAATATTGAATTTCAAGAAACTTAATTAACATAGTTCTTGGATGGATTTTCCTTTACCTTATATGAATAGAGCAATAAAAAGCATCTGTCTTCAAACGTATAAGAAATTAATGTGTTTCTGCTCTGCATGATTTATGTCTGTCTGCCTGTCTCCATCTGTCTCCCTTTGCCCCAATCTTCACCTCTCTGTCTTAATTTTCATTATTTAAGGCAAGTTCTCTTAAGTTTCTCTCTTGTATACAACAATATTCCTTATTACAATACTTTTAAAATCAACTGCTTGTGCTGGGAGGCTGCCGTGAGCAAACAGCTGTATGTGTGTGAGTCCACGCATGGAACTCAGCGTCAACTTCACTGTCAACACACATCACCTCAGTACAGCACAGATCTTAGATTAAGAGCGAGAGTGAGATAAAGAGACAAACAGGATGGCATGGAGGGAGAAGACACAGCATAATGAAGAGAGAGATGAAAAAGAGAGATGAGAGGAAGAGTAGAACAGAGGTTGGAGTGGGGGAGGGGTGCTGACAGAGACTAATGGCTCTGGGGCTCATATTCCCTTCTTCCCTCATTTACCTCTCCCCTCTTTTCTCTAGAGGAGCATTGTTTCCCCATTCAGCAGCAGACACAGACCCCTTTCTACATCGTGCTGCTTCAGTGCTACCCAAACCACAGGAGATGAGCAGTCCTCATCTTTGGGCTGTGTGCATTGCACCAATAATTCCCATTCAGATCATCACTTTCTCTGTCATCTGTGTCCTGTTAGTTAAGGCTAACTAACTATGCAACATTAAAGTCAAAATGTGTCGTTTTACATTTTCAGAATCTACTGCTTTTTTATTGTTGTGGCTCTGAGAGTTACATTACTAAACAGTTACCGTTAAATTACACTAAATGTATTTATTTTTTATTTATAATGATCAGAAAAAAATTAAGAACATTTCTCAAAGCAACCTGTGAGGCGTAGAAAAACAGTGCAGTCAAACTTTCTCTAAATTGGTAACATTATCTGTTCCATACAAATAATTGCATCAATCAATTTTCCTGCTTTTTATGTCACATTCTTAAGTTACAAGTTCTATTATTAGTTTATTGTGTTCATTGCTGTAAATTTCACATTGCATCGTGGTTATTTACCTAATTATTAGATGCAGATATTCACACCACAGGCGTTGCACCACTAGTGGTTCTCTTCTTTATTCACACCAGCATGTTGACAGCATGATGACACTGCTGTTGCAGAGAACAGGAAGCAGCTTTACTGACTTGCTTTGAATCTTCGCCAGGTTTCACCACAATATGCAGAAGTGGTAGTCTAATAGTCTAATTTTGACCAAAACAAGTGCGTACATCCATAGTATTATACCATAATTTAACTGTAACTGTAGCAGTAACCATTGTTTTTAATAGTGCATTTAATAGTCCCTTCCTACTTATTCTGTTTCTGGCCTCTGCAGCTTCTGGCTGACTGAACGCACCTGAGTCAGGTATTCCACAGAACTTCCCACTCCATTGATTTTAAGGAACCTTGTGAGTGACTTTCTGAGCACTAGCTGTGTAACTTAGAAACATCACAGCATCAGTAATAACATGTAAGTAAGTTCGGCAATTTACCGACAAATGAAAACAGTGAAGAAGAAGACTGAAAAGCTTGCAAACATTTAAAGCAGAAGCATATTCAAAGCGTTACTGGATTTGGCAGATTGCAGCCTATATTTCTCAAACATAAATAAGGTGATGTTCACTCTGCAGGTAAGACGCTGTTATGAGGGCTTTAGGCAACTGACTGTGAATTCACGAGGTGATTTAAACAATCCTGTTCACTAAAAAATATGTTTATCAAGCAATCACAAATCACAAATACATTTTTGTGGGTAATGTACAGTCAAGCCCATAATTATTCATACAAATATTGACTTAAAGTCACTTTTATTCAATTATATTATTTTGACAATTATATTTTTTGAGAGGAAATGACATAGGTGTCTCCCAAAAGATAATACAAATGTATTTACATTTAAGCAAAAAGTGCCATGTCCAAAATGATTCATACGCTTCTCAATAATCAATAGAAAAGCCTTTGTTGGCTATTACAGCAACCAAAAGCTTCCTATAATTGCAGACCAGCTTGTTGCATGTCTACACGGGTATTTTTGTCCATTCATCTTCAGCAAACAGCTCCAAATCTTTCAGGTTGGAGCGTCTCCTTGCCACCACCCTGATCTTTAGCTCCCTCCACAGATTCTCATTTGGATTCAAGTCAGGACTCTGGCTGGGCCACTCCAAAACTTTCATGTGGTTGTCTGCTAACCATATCTTCACCACTTTTGCTGTGTGTTTTGGGTCATTGTCATGCGGAAATGTCTACTGGTGCCCAAGCCCAAGTTTCTTTACAGTCTGTCTGATGTTGTTGTTGAGATTAGTATTGCTCTTTTCCTTGGTGCCGTTTACTGTGATTAGGTTCCCTGGCTTCTTTGGCTGAAAAACACCCCCAAAGCATTAGGTACCCACAACTATGTTTGACAGTGGGGATGGTGCTCTTTTGGTTGAAGGCTTCTCCTTTCCTACACCAAATGAAGGAAACATCATTGTGACCAAACAATTCTATTTTTGTTTCATCTGACCATCTAGACCAGAAGTCTTCTTCTTTGTCCGGATGAGCATTTGCAAAGGCCAAGCGAGCTTTTGTGTGCCTCGAGAAGTGGCGTCCTTCTTGGTCTGCATCTGTGGAACCCAGCAGTGTGCAGCGTCCGTTAGATTGTCTGCCTTGAGACATCGCCACCAGCAGAGCCCAGATTCATGGGTGACCTTGGTGGTGATCCTTGGATTCTTTTTCACCTCTCTCAGAATCCTCCTGACCAGCACAGGTGTCTCTTTTGGCTTCCGACCACGTCCTCTGAGATTTTTTAATCATACTTTGCACTGTAGCCACTGGAACTTGAAAACATTTAGATGTGGCCTTGTAGCCCTGTCCTGACTTGTGAGCAGCCACAATGCGCAGCCGCAGGTCCTCACTTAGCTCCTTTGTCTTAGCCATGACTGTCCACAAACCAACTGCAGAGAGCTACGGTTTTTTCACCTGTGGAGTTGATTAAAACAGCTGTTTTCCAACTAATCAGGGTAATGAGGATGCTTAAGACCAGCTTGGACTATTTAGATTGGTAAGAACTTTATCAGAGAATGTGACAGTTAGTGAAGGGTATGAATAATTTTAGACATTTATTATATATTTTTGCTCAAATATAAATAAAAGCTGAAAAGTGTTTTTTTCCCTCAGTATTGCCTCTTGTACATCGTCATATTATCTTTGGGGAGACACCTATGTCACAAAAACAACTTGCTGGTTGAATAAAGGTAACTTTAAATCAAAATGTAGGATTAATTATGGGCTTGACTGTAATTGCAACTCAATTATATTTTCTGTTAACAGAAATAACAAGATGCAAATATGTTGAAATATATGAATACTTGTGCATATCAGGCACCATATTTTTGTCTGATCAACATGTATCTGTTTTCTATTTCTAGGAGTAAAGCGCTTCCAGATTTATAACTCCTGCGTTATTAAAGTTTTCATTGTTGAATGTTACAGCAGTGGATTGAGGACAGGGAAAGATTGTGAGCTGGGTTAATCAAGAAAAATGCAACAATCACTTCGCACACAACGTCTGTATAAAAGCGTTCTCTAATCCTAACCAACTCCAGACCTAAATTCAGGTCAGAGATTTGTCAGTCCTACACCCAGCTGAACCACCTCTTCTCAACTTTTCATCAATTCAGAACTTCATTAATTCAAAGAATATGATGCATCAGTTCATAATTATTATATTATTTTGTTTGCTAAAAAAACTTAATCACATAAGAACGTCATTTTTCAGGAACAGGGTGGGATGTATTACTAGAGATTAGACTTATTACCAGAGGTGTGTGACACACAAACTCTGTCATCTTTTGTCTTTTCAGTTAAAAAAAAGGTAATAAATAAACATGACTTGCTGCGCTGTTGTATAGATGTACAAGAATCAATCCACGACTCAGGCTCATATATAATTGATACAATACAGTAACAGAATCTACATTGGTATTGATTAACTAATCAGATTGCAGAGCAGCAGAAATGAGAGAAAAGAGACAAGAAGTAGAAAATCAAACTATCAAAGAGCGAAGAGTAGCACTGAGCATATTCACGCAGTGAACTGAAGTAAAACCTCGAAACGTGTTTCATCTCTAGCAGCTGGTAAAAGCCTCAGCATCACAGTCACGTGGTAACGTTGTGCAAAGTCGCCTTCCCGTTACAAGCGACGCCTTAAATCCCCCAGTCACACTTTGTGAGGGGTGAGTCAGACCATTAGCACAGACACCAGTAACACGGGGGACGAGAAGCAGAGGTGGAAAGAAAGAAGAAAAAAGAAAGAAAGAAAGAAAGAACAGAGCTATCAAGTGATGAAGCAGCCCACTGTGTGTATTTAGCAGGTCATATTCCCACAACTTCGTGTGTGAAAGCCTAAAAATGCTACTGTTAATCTTCTGCTTAACAACTAGTGCACACAAACACACACACACACACAAGCGAGTGTAAAATACAGGCTACCAGAAGTGAAGATAATCCTCTCTGCATCACCTCAGCATCACCGCTGACAGACAGCGCCTCTGTGTGTGTGTGTCACTGACAGTTGTGTGTAATTCTGGTGACTAATGCTGCTGTCGACCTGCAGGCATCACTTACAGAAACGTACGCATGGGAGGGGATCATACGTAAAGGTCAAGCCTGCAGCATTTCGGCTTTTTTAATGAACATCCACATTTGTTTATTCTGGTTGTTGGTAGAGGAGAAAGTTGAGTGTGTTTGTGGTTGGTGTTCAAACAAACCAATGCATTCACCACTCGTATCTTCTTACTTACGTGTATATGGGAGTAAAAGGAGGAGCAGCATTACAAACAACGCACCACAGCCCACTTCAAGTGAAGAGTATGCTTTACGAAAAGACAGCTCACAAAAATTGGACAGATGGAGATGTTCAGAAAAACCAAACAAATTTATAAACTGTCAGTAGAAACACATTTCACAACCACAGGTCCAATATACAAAACTGGCTTAAAATACCCTAAAACATGGTGAGGAACGTCTGCATTACTAATGCAGCATGAAGACTTTCATGGATAAATATGCTCCATCTGCGGCACTGAAAAATAAACCCACATCTATATCTGCTGCATCAGCTTAAATGAACTCTGTTTCTGCCTGCGCCTGCATACACACGCCACAAGGACTTCACTTCTGTGGCATGCTGTGCTGCGTTTGGCTACTGTGGCTACCATATTTAATATAAATAACAGAAGGAGACCTGCACACACACACACACACACACACACAGTGAGAAAGACACTTTTCTCCTCCTGGTGGAGGTTGTTATTAGTTCCTCTCTTATTGGCAGGAAGTGTGTGTGTGTGTGTGTGAAACAGAGGGAGCACTGCTGGTCCCTGCCTATCGCTACGGGGAGAGGACAAACACAGACCTCAGAAAAACACACACACAAACACACACAGTCCTGACCAAAGTCCAGGTCGAACAGAAGGTTTGACGTAGAGTTCAGTCAGCAGTCACTAATGAGGTCTGTAGGAGAGTCACGACACAGACACACACTCTGATCTTAAGCTAATGCAAAGAAAATCACCAAATATCGGGCGGCATTCGGTTCCTTGAACAGAGCCCTGGAAAACCCTTGAAGGTTAAGACCTATCTCTACTAAACATATAAAATATGCAACAGACAAACCAAATTCTCAGCCCACTTGAATAGTCATTTATCCAAACAATCCTCAAATCATGAAAAACACATGACTCGGTAGAACTGAAATAAACAGTACTAGCTTGATCAATGCGACACTTTCTTCACTCTGCATAATACATCTAATCTGTTGTAACTGCTCTAAATCCAGCTAAACACATCTTAGGCTGCTGATCTGACTCCACACCACAGCTGTAACGTAATCCAAACTATATGAAGTTTGTCTTCAGAGGATATCAACAAAATGCAGGTCCCTAAAAAGTTGACTTTGATGTCTTCTAATGACCCAAAGATTCCCAGCTTAGTTTTTTACAGTTTAGCAAAATGTGCAGTCTTCTCCATCCCCAAAAGAGTTTTTATACCGAGGGCTTTGTTGTGTAGACATTAGCAGTCTAACTGTCAGTCTAACCACAAAACTCTGATCTGACTCGACCTGTCTGGATGTTGGTGGGATTTTTGGTTTTTTCTGGACTCATCATAGTCTTTAGAATTCACATGTGCATCATTTTCTAGCTTCTCTGTAATATTGACGTACTTAGTGATCAGCTTTGGGAAGTTGTTGTTGGACAGCTGCCACACAGGACATGTTGGTGCTCTGACAGGGAAGCATTCACCCTGGGGTTCGCAAACAGCTGCTCTAACTGCTCTACCGCCCAGCTACTGCCACCATGCACGATCTTTAAAAATACAATTCAGATTGTCCGACAGAAAATATCTTTTACGTGCCGATAATGAAAAGAAACACAGAGACTGTGGGAACCTGATGTTGTTTAACTGTGTGTGCATGAGTATGTGTGGTTTAGTGCACGCTCTATAGGTGCCCCACTGTGACAGCATCCCATTAGCTGAGCCAATCAGCTGTTATAACCTGGTTTCCTAGGTTACGGCCTTCTCAGTCACTCCCAGCAGACAAACAATGGTGCTTATTGGAAAACATCACTCTGCCTCTGTGTGTGTGTGTGTGTGTGTGTGTGTGTGTGTGTGTGTGCACATCTTTGTAAAGATCTATTTGAGTTTTAGATCTATAGATTTATTTTTTAGTCCTCGCTTGTGAATAGACCTTTCAGGGATCGGCTGTGTGCTATTCAGAATGATTATTAGGTTTAGACGTTAGTTTAGATGTGATGGTAGAGGGTCCCTACACGTTCAGGTGTGTGTGCGTGAATGCATGACTGTACACAGCGTGTATTTGAATGTATGAAAAGTTTGTACACAAGTCAAATATGGTTGTGTTTCCATACATTTCTATAAGGACCGTATTCTGCATACATATTGTAATTATAATGTTAATGCATCATTACTGCTTTCCATCTAAGACACAGTTTGTGTTGGCTTTGTTTTTGTCTTTGCCAACAAATAGCACATTTTGATGCATGTTTAGGACTTTCACACAAATTAAACTCTAGCTGGCAGCAAAGCGCCAGCTTTTGGTTCAGATTGCCTTTGCAATAATCTTTTCACATCACAGACGGAAATGCATATATGTGCAGCGCTCACCTTCTGGTCTGTACTGCGCTACTATAGTAACCGCCTGTCCTGCGTTCTTCAGAGCTGCAGCTGCCTGCTCGTGTGTTGCACTGGACAGGTCCACTCCATTCACCTGCGCACACAAGCATACACAGAGGATTAGAAGCCATACCACACCTGGAACATTATCAGTGCAATTAAAGTCAGATGAGCAAAAAGAACACTGCACATTGTAGCAGATCAGTCACAGATGGAAAACATCCGTGTGGAGTATGTGTGTAACACGGTTTATTCATAAAATCATTGATGACTCCAAATAAAATCAGCACAATCAGTTCAGCTATTTATTTCTGTATACTGGGTCTCAGTTCATACCGAGAGGATGCGGTCTCCCTTTCGTAGCTCCCCACAGAGATCTGCTGGACCTCCAGCAAGAATGAAGGAGATGAAGATTCCCTCTCCATCCTCCCCCCCGACAATGTTAAAGCCAAGACCCGTAGATCCCCGCTGTAGCACCACCCGCCGGGGTTCTCTGAAAGAAATCCAAATCAAACACACGCACTTTATTAGAAACACTTATATTGTAAAAATGTGTAAATAATTATAATATTTCTATTCTGTTTTGCAGGAATGTTGTATTGAATGTTTATTTAAAACTGAAGTCTAGTAGCTGTCTTATTGTAGGGTGGTGTTAAATGCACATCTCTGTGGGAGTAAAAGCAATTTTAAAAATTAGAATGATTCTCTCTATGTCGACCAGCAGGTGTCAGTATTGTACTGTCACTGTTTGCGTCGCCATAGTTACTTACTCTGTCCTAAGCACACATTTCTGACTCAGTGAAAACGTGTTAGGTGGTTTGATTCATTAGTAAATCAGGATAAGGATAAATAAGGATAATCCCCGCACCATCATCAAACAAACCAACTAATTATATTGATCTTTATTTTGCAGAATGAATCTTTTAATTTCTGTTTCATCAAACCAGTTTAACGTCTGGAGCTGCGATCTAATTTACTGGATGGTCACTGGAGAGATTAGGCTGACTTTGACAAATCACAGAGGTATTTGATATTTCCACTATCAGTTGTAATTGTAATACTAGCACTGGTAAGTAATCAGCATTAGTATCGTCCCTTGTTTGCTTTGTGACATGTCATTTATTTGCCTGACAAACTAATCAGAGAATGAGATTTTAAAAAATTAAAACGATAAGAGCCAGAGAAAAAAAATGTAGACATCAAAACGACCATTCTGCAGTGAGTCTGAGGCTTATCAGATTTATTACAATCAAAGCACGTGATTGGGTGAAAGGTTTTATGACGAAATGAGTCATATTCTGGTATATCCATGGCGATGCCAGTTGAGTGATGAGGGCTGTGATAGGCTATAATCCGTCCATTAAAATGGATTAAAGATACTAGACTGTATCTGCGTATCTATGTGTGTGTGTGTGTGTGTGTGTGTGTGTACATATGTGACCTCGGTTCACATGCCAGACAAAATTTGTGCTGCCATCTGCCTTTTACTGACAAACACACACAAACATTCACACATTTGCATGCGGCGGTAGATTGACCAGGGAAGCACAGAGGTCAGTGAGTGTATTTCGGGCTCTTTAGAACGGTTTGCCATAGTGACGTCAGGGCCACTTTCATAGACACCAAATCCATCAGAGGGCCACATGCGACAAACAACACAGAAGCAAGAAAACAACAAAATATTGACCTTTAGCCCTATAACCAACTGGCTTCACATTTATTTCATGATGCAGCAAACAAGGAGCTACAAATGCTCTCAGAATTTTGTTGGTAATTTTTTGTTTTTTTGCAATAGGCATGGATAATATGTATGATTTGTTATTAACAAAACTGTCCAACGGTCAGCTTGTCTTACATACATGATATAAAGTAGTTAACATACAGTCAAAAGTTTGGACAAATACAGAAATGACTATGTTTCTGAATTAATTTAACATCTAACCTAAAATATAGGAAGAATCCACTTTATTGGTCATTGATACATTTTGACCCATTCAGTTACTAACAAAAAAACTTTTGATTATTTTAATAATATTGCATAGTGAATAAATATAATGACTCAGTGATGTCAGACACAATGCAGCACATATATCAGTCACAAGCATTTTTCTTAGGGATGCACATGTAAGTGTCTCACCTGGTGAAGTCCTCGTCTACAGTCATGGTCCTGGGCAGTGGTGAGTATCTGGGTGTGGTCAGGGGGGCGGGACTTACAGACTGACTGCCACTCATGTAGGGGCTTACATGGTTGTCTTGATGTGGGGAGTACGCTGGAGGAAAATGCACAAAAAAGTCTTAATTCACCACAAGACATCATTTCACTGATGTCAGCTTAAAACTTATAGCCCACAACTGTATCGAGTTGATCGGTAAGTGTTTGGTCAAAATCTGTTCACTAAGTGACTGAATGCATCCACAGTCTGCCAGTCATTAGATATACTAACCCTAACTGCTCGGTAGTGTAACAGATTCAGAAGCGTTGATAATGACATGTTGTTTGATGAGATGTTGATTTGGAGCACTGACAAGTGGCTGTAATCCAGTGAGCTAAATTTACCCAGTCTGATTATCAAACAGTTATGTAACGAATCTAAAACGGTGTGTGGGATGGGATCATTATAGAATCTCTGTTAAACAATAACATAATACACATTTCTAGTAAGCGCAAACTGGTTTGAACACTAGAGCTGTTTAACAGAATGGACGATTTCAGGACAGGATTTTAGTGATTTACTATCTAAAGATTATCCAAGCAAATACCTTGTGTATCTGTTCCCTCCCGGACCTCCCAGGCGCAGTCAGCAATATAACAGCAACAGTGTCAATCAGCAGTAAATATGAACCCTGTGTGCGCGGAGCAGTAACATTTTATGGCCCCAGACTACGTGGACTACTTCAGGAGTCCCTTGTGGCGTCCAACACTGACGTGGAAATCTATGACAAGGTCTCTTAAGCACTTTACCGAGAACATTACTGTAATCATTACGCAGGGTTAGGGAAACGCTGAAAAGTAAAAGTCGGCATCTTTAACCCTCGCTGCTCTGCTGATGCAACAATTTTATTCTGACATCAGCTTTGGCAGAGCTGCTCCTCAGTTCACGTTTGATCATTCGCTTCCAACTTCACTGACACTTTCTCGGACTTTTTATGCAGCTACCCAACTCGTTGCCTTGAATCTTGTTTTAATGGTGGTCTGGGAACTCAAGCTTATTTCGATGTTATTGTCTAGTCCCAGACAGGTTCTTGCCACCATCTGCCGCCATCTGGGACTAAAATGTTCCAGCCACTTGCTTGCAATAATGTGTGCTGCGTTCTCCAGAGCACTATTTAACTGCAAGTGTATGATATTGTGAAGAAAAGGGAGAGTTTATCCAGGAGGAGGCCACACTGCACTTTTGTCTCATGGCTACACAGAAACACACTCACAATTAGTGACGTCCGGAGGAGGGAAGTTGTCGTTGATAAAAAGGGAGGTGTGTTTGGCCACACGGAGGTACACAACGTCAGGAGTCGACTTGAGGGCAGCCACCGCCTCCTCGTGAGTTACTTCCTCCAAACAGGTGCCATTTACCTAGAGATCAGTGATGACATTTGCTGCATTAACACGGCCATGAACAGACAGTTCTGTTCTTGTCTGAGTTTAAGCAAACGTCTTTTCTGGATGTAGCCTGTAGTTCATCTATTAACTGTATAATGAGAATTAACAGTGGTTCTTACAGCTACAAGCTTGTCCCCAATTTGTAGCCGTCCGTCTTTATGTGCAGCACCTCCCTCAATGATTTTGGTCACGTAGATGCTATTATCACCTGGGACGTGCTGGTTTCCAACTCCACC
Source organism: Microctenopoma stevenorrisi (assembly GCA_032270685.1). NCBI lineage: Eukaryota > Metazoa > Chordata > Actinopteri > Anabantiformes > Anabantidae > Microctenopoma > Microctenopoma stevenorrisi. The sequence goes on along the minus strand of JAUMTR010000019.1, from coordinate 17,966,743 downwards.
TGCTATACTGAATCCTAAACCTGGGAGAAAACATCAACAGGTCATATCTTTGAGTACCTTACAATACATCACTATAAATTATTACATATTGTCTTATTTGCTTTCTCACTAAAGACAGTTAAATTTGTTTTAAGGTGCAGCGCAGTAGTAGTAGTAGCAGGAGTGAACAAAAAGATTCTTTCTCATGCATTTAACAAACTGTTTTATCTTATTCTGTTTTGTGTGCTCACCTTTAGGCCCTTTGACCAACTTGATATCCATGACTTTCTCAGTGATGCTCCTCCTGCGTCGTACACACAGCCTGACCAGACCTCCGGCCTCCTTCAGTGCCTCCACAGCCCCGCTGTGGGTCACCTCCCTGACATCTGTGTCATTTACCCGAACTATACAGTCATTCACCCTGCACAGAAAAATACCACACACATTAAAGTGGGTCATTTGACTCGCACCAGGAGATAAGTGGTGAAGAAATGTAAATGTTATTTTCTTATTCTCAAATGACACATCAGAGAAGTGATCTGTTATAGATGAAGAAGGTTCAGAGAAAGCTAGTGACAAAGTTCTTCCAGTTTCCTGCCTTATTATCAAACAATTTTTTCGAGTCTAAATTAATAAATATGTAAGACATGGTTTGATTGACTGTGTGTGGGATTCGCCCGCCTCCTCATTTATACATCTGTATTAATTCATTCCACCTACGCGGAGTGAAGTGAGACTCATGCTCGGTCTAATCAGAAATCTGTGGTTGGTGCCTGAACAGCTGCTCTACAACCACTGGACGCAGAGGTCTGTGGTCAAAGTAAAAAGTGTTGAGGGTAAGATATTCAGTTGTCGTGTACGTCACAGGGAAACTGCAGCTCAAAAATGACTTGAATACTAATGAATACTCTGCTCTGCTGGGTTCTGCTAATGTACTTAGTCACAGTCTATTTTGTCTGCAGATACAAAATTGTTACAGTCGAATCAGCCGTGATCCTTAAAAGTGTGCCTGCATCATCCAATCACATTCTGTGACAGTGTCAGCATTTGCCACCCAGAAAACATGTTATTTAGTAAAAGAGGTTCAACATGAATATATGTGTCAGTTTGTGAGTACCTGAGTCGTCCATTCTGAGCTGCAGCACCTCCAGGTATAATCTTGGTGATGAAAATGGAGGGATCTTCTCCGATGTGGGGGTTATCAGTCCCACCTGCGATACTGAACCCCAGGCCTGAGTTACCCTTCAAAAACACACAGATACAGAGTGTTTCGATGGGAAAATAAACATTGCCTGCTCTTTGAGCTTTTTCTAAAGAGAACAATCTGATGATTCATTAATGATGATGTTACTCTACACAGTGTGATGATTTGAGTAATAAATAAAGGGATTACCACAGACAGTGGATCCGTTAGGAAGAATGAACTATTACTACTATTCATACTGAAATGTCATATATTGCAAAACAACGCTGATGCTTATTTTATGCTTATTTTCACTTCTTAAACTAAATTTGGAGATGCATTGCTTATTACCAAATTACACGTAATGGATCCTCTCTGTAAATTGAACACATTACCTGACCACAGCCCTTGCTCTCTCTCTCTCTCTCTCTCTCTCTCTCTCTCTCTCTGTGTGGATATGAACCTATAAATGTCTGCGCCTGTGTTTGCGTGTATGCCCATAGTGTCTTTAAAGCAAATCCAGTCACGCAGACAGAACCAGGTCACAGGAGAATGGAGTGTAAGGGAGAGCCAGAGAAAGAGCCTCGGAGCCAGATAAAGGGGAATATAATGAGAGAGGGCAAGAAGAGGATCACGAAAAGAAGGACGTGAAAGATGGACAAGGAATAGAGAGGATGGGGAAATAAGGTCAGCAGAGTCGGACCCGCGGTGGGACTGAGTGAAGGAAAGAAGGAAGAGTTCTACAATGTGTCTCTAAGAGCTCTGTGTAAGAATGTTTTATAGCTTAAAACGCTTATAGAAAAAATCAACAATATGTGAACGACGTTTGCTGGATTCAGCCTTAAGTTATATTTAGTAAAAAAAAGTTAATTTTTAAAAGGAAACCACAATTGTCAAAATAATCTCAAGCTTTTCTCACTGGGACGCAAATGATTATATTATCACATTTTGTCTTTTCAGTGAAAAGCATAAAACTGAATGCTTAAAGAAATGAGCTCCGTCAAATTCATACAAATGGCCTGTTTTAAAACCAAACAGGCTAAGAATAGTTAAACCGTCACGATACCTTCTGAAGACACATTTCCACAGCTTTTGTAGCCTTTGTTTGCATGTTAATGCCTCCGCAGATTTCACCTTCATATTCCTTCTTGTTGAAAATAGAAAAAACATACAAAATGCTGCTCTGCAGCGCTGATGATGTTTCTACTGCGATTATAGAGGAGAGTTCAGGGAGGACAGAGGTCAGCCTGGACAGAGGCAGGTCATGTACATTCCCTGCCTGTATAACAGGGACACATGGCAGCGCTCTGCTGTGATTGTGTGTAACTTTTTACCCGCTCCAGCGTGATTTCCTCATACTCATAGTCTGCTTCTGTTCCATTGGCCTGTTAAAGAGATCGGAAGAGTTTGTGTCATCTTTTATAAATCATTTTAATATTTACAGCATTCATAATAATAATAATACTAATTAACAGCGCATTGACTAAAATCTAATCTGAGCAGACTGTTGGATATTTCGTGTTCCTCTACAGTAGTTTAAACTGGGAGATGAGTGTTTTGTTTCTGCTCTTGCTGCAGACAAGCACACACACAGAAAACAGTGATCGAGGCATCCCAGTGGCCCATGTAATCCCCTTGGATGTAATCTGTGTCAGATTAGTTTAGATTTTGAATTTCTGTCATTTCAGAGGGTACATTTCTCCATCAGCTGCAGTGTACTATAATCTACCATATACGCATATTTATGCACATACTTAGACTGTATTGGTTATAAGCTATAAGCCAAAAATGTTCTACTGTAGAATTGAAACAAAACTGTTTTAAATTTGAAATGTTACATGTAAAAATGTTAAAGAATTACAGACTCTTCTGTAATTACACAAAGTTTATAACACGTTTTAATAACAACAAGTTGCAGGCAGCACTCTTCATCATCATTTTCATTTCAGTGAAATCATAGATGAGCTGTGTGAGAGAAATCTTTTTCTCTGTGTTTTATTCTAGGCAGTTCACCAGGGAGTAATTCCACAGTAATTACATAATAAACTTATCTAACAACAACAGACACGTACTCTCTGTGGCAGCTGGCAACAAGTAAAATGACATCTGGATCCATCTAAATCTAGACTAAGCTTTCTGTCTGAAACTGGGATGTTACTATCATTTTTATGGAAATGTATTTGATGGAAATATAATTACATATAGAATATATTGGTAGTATAAGCCTAGCATTTGTAGTATCACTAGCTGTCAGCTGTTCAGATAGGAGGTTGTAAAATATACCTTTTTAAGTTGCACAGTCATTAAAGGTACTTCTATCATTTTATTTGGAAGTTCTGCACAACACAAAAAATATACTGGTAACACTATGAGATAAAAGGAACTTCAAAAAAAAGATGCGTACATTAGAGACATACACTACTACAACTACTTCAACAACTCAGTAGCTTTCACTGCAGCCACTGAGCAAAGGTCCACACAACGACTCACAACTACATTAGTTTTATGTGTACCTTGAATCTATTCGATTTAATCTCACCGTTCAGCAAAGAGATCATAAAACCATCTCAAACCGGTATGTTCTGTTCTACATTTGGTTTCGCTGACAGTAAATTGGAAGCAGTACTCACGTATGGGGGGGTGTCGATGCTGTCTGCGTTGACCACCACTGGAGGTGGGTTGGCCTGTGAGAGACAACAGTGAAGTTATTAAACACCTCGCATGGCTGTGAAGGATATCGTCATGAGAGCAAAGAGAGGGTTTTGACAATGGTTGCAGATGAATCGGTTGACAACTTGAAAACGCGCACACACACACACACACACACACACACATAGAGAAAGCTGTGACAATGACTTACTCGTCTCATATTTTGGTAGAGCATGCTGCGTACATCTGTTACAGATTACCACCATGGATCGACTGCATACACCGCATGACATACTGCACAGCCCTGGTATTGGACAGTACTAATGTACTACACTGCAAGACACACTGTAGTGTAAGCGACTGGTTTATAAAACTCTGCCCTGTCGATGTGGTACATAGTAGTACATTTTACTGCACATCCTGGATCCAGCTAATTGTTATTAATCCAAAATCCAATGCACCCAATCTTCTCTTTTTCCGTGGCACTCCTCTAGTGTTAAGGACAAGACAAATTAGGGTTCGATCAGCTGTAGGTGGCGGACATCATCTTTTCCATGTCTCTTGCTGAAGGAACAGCAAGTCAAAATCTCTACACCAACAAACAAAAAAAATCACAAGGGTCTCTTTCTCGTTGAATTCCCAAAGGGAATTTTATCTTTTCGCCTCCTTCTCCTCTAACTCTGTCCAAGGACATTTAGTTCTTGTCAGTCCAGGGATTTCTCCAACAAATTGCTAACCAGCTTGCAGGTCTAAAATAAGCTAAGTCCTAGTTTTTCTTCTGCAGCCATAAAAAAAAAGTTTTTAAAAAAGTTAAACAAACGTCAAACAACCTAGAAAAATGAACGGACGCACTGCAGAGACAGCATCCATGTGCCATAGCATAGCAATATCCCTCTACACTAATCTCTACCTCTCTCATCCCCCTTTTCCACTTCTTTATCTTCTCTCTCTCTCACATAGACACATATGTATTATCTCACTCTGTGTCTCTCCCCCTTTCTCTGCCACATGTCCAACTGTCTGTCAGTCAAGCTGACTGGATTCTTGATCCCACATGAGAGCAGAAAGAGAGAGTAGGGGGCAAAGGATCAGAGGGATTATGGATGGGTTGGGAGGAGTCAAAACAGCCTGCTCAACAACAGCAATGAGGAGCAGAGGGTGGAGACAGATGCACACAAACTATCAAAAAGCACAGACATGAGTGGAAAACAACAAAGATTACCAGCAGAAGAACAGAAGCGAAGGGAGGTGCAGAGCGAGAAAAAGAGCCACAGCTCGTACAATGCAGTTCAAAGGATACGGAGAACATGCTGACAGTTGCAGCTGTTGTTAGAGTGTATATATGTGTGTGTGTGTGTGTGTGTGTGTGTGTGTGTGTGTGTGTGTGTGTGTGTGTGTGTGTGTGTGTGTGTGTGTGTGTAAATGAAGGAAATAAAGACTATAATCATACCGTCTTTACCAATTGCTATCACACCTATTATGAGGTTGCTGTGTACTTTCTACCTGAGCGAGAACTGAACCTTTAACATCAGCGTGGTTATTATCATTTCTTACATAGTTCAGTAGCTGTAGGAAATACCAGCAAATAAAAATAATTCATCCAACACTGCTGTTGACCGACCTGACTTTGCCTGAACACAGCATTTCTCTCGCGACTCTTGAGATTTAGGTAGTTTAGAATATAAGGTCAAAACAACTACTGATCGGTTTGTCTTCGGATGTATTTTCATACGCTTCACCTGCTCGTACTGACAGAGATAACCAGTCGTGCTTAGCTCAATGTGATGCCTAGGAGAAAGGATGCCGGTTGCAATGACTTCCAAACATCACACGCTTACTGATTCAATAACCAGTGAAACCTTTTCCTTTCAGAACAACTAAGTATAAAAACAGTCAAGGACACGGAGTCATCTCTAATGTCAGCACTTAACATTTTAAGCTGACTATAAACTCTATCTAACAACTATTGCTTGGATTAGTCATTGCACACAAAACAGGGCTGTAGCCCAAACTCTACCTGGCACTTTCACCATGGTAATAGAATCTGTACACAACATCTCTGTTTGTGTGCACCATTCACAGAGAGACAAAATCCTGCCGGTCGGTGATTCCAATGACATGCCATGTCAGACTGCACGCTTATGTAACATCCGTGTGTGTGTGTGTGTGTGTGTGTGTGTGTGTGTGTGTGTGTGTGTATGGGCTTGTGTTACACGAAAAAGAACAAATGTGTAAATATAAACAAACTCACACACTCAATCACAAATACACCAACAGCATCTAGTAATTCTACAGTCTTTACAAGTGATAGTTATATAATTGCTGTTACAGTGGCTGTGTTATGGTGACATTACGGCCTGGTCCAGACCAGCACAGTACAGCTTAGAAAGAAATCAAGACTATCGCTGTCGTCACAAATTACCCCTCGGGGACAAATAAAGTTTTTTTTGAATTTTAATTAGTTTTTCTGTGTCACATAAAAAGAACAAACAACGTTTTAGTCCTTTAGTGAAATGTTGAAGTGGTTGTGTGTTATTGTGCGTGTGTTTTTGTGTCTTATAACCTTTAGCTTTCCATCTGATGCTTCATCATTAGCATCATTATCATTATACAATTATCAATTAGCAGAATTAGAAGATGAATCCTGATTAGATAAACACAAATCAAGAAACACAGACGCAGACTCTCACACGGGGAACAATGACGAGTTGTTCCTCTGACAACCAAACATATGTGATCTGAACTGTGCTGTTTCTCGTTATTGTCAGTGTGGAGATGTGAAGCCACAAACACTTTACTGCTAATATTACTGCCCACTCTGTCTTCTAATGCAAAATAAAACTCTGATGTCAAAGTCAAATCAGACCATGCTTATCAACCTAATCAGATGTTTCTGATCACTGTTCCCACAGCAGATAAGCAGATTAACCAACAGGCAGCTAGCATGCTGAAAAAAGGCATATTCTTATAAGTTTTGGTTAATTTAAAATAATTTGTGAAAACTACAAATGCTGTTTGCTTGTAGCATTATTGAGCACACTATCTTCTTTTCCAGTTGTTAAATCTATCTCCAGCCATCAAACCTACCTGAACATTAGCCTGCATTTGTTGAAAGTTGTGTATGTGCGGCACATGTGGGGGTGTTTCCATTGAGTGTGCGGTCCAGATATATGTGTCATTGGGCCATGGCCTGCTCCCAGCCTTTCCCTTGGCTTTGCTCTTGGTGGGACTCTTCCTCACGCTGTCCCTCAGGTTGGGAAATTTCCCTCGGGATCCCCTGCTTACCAGGTTGGTAGGCAGTGTGCTCCACCCATAACCCCCAAGTGCTGAACAGAGGGGCAGCTGGGGTGAGTGAAAAGGATGGATAGACAGCGACTGGGAGGCATGGGGAAGAGGAGAAGGGCAGTGGTGGTGATGGTGATGGTACAGCGAGTGGTGACTTGGTGAACGGATATGTATTGGCTGTTGTTGGTTGCAGAGTTGGTGTGTTGACTGTGAGGAAAGCAGGTGACTTGGAGAGGCAGGTGGATGGCACTGTTGATGCTCATGAGAATGATGCTGCAGCTGATGATGGCTTGGTGACAGATGAAGCTGGTGGTGGCTTGGCGAGAGCAGTAGATGATTTGGTGTTTGTGGAGCTAGCTGGTACGTTGGCGACGGTGGAGCAAGCTGATGACTCGGAGTTGGCGGCGCTATGTGGTAGTAGCTAGGAGAGGGAGACGGAAGCAGCTGCTTCGGCAAATGGCAGCCATGTTTCGGTGAATGGTGATGGTGCTTTGGTGAGTGTTGTGGTGAAGATTGCAGTTGGTGATTTGATGTATGTATTTGAAGCAAATTCTGGTTATGCTTCGAGTGAGAGTGGCCCTTGCCTGATTTGGCTTTGCTCTTGCCAGATTTACCCTTGCCGGAGCCACGGCTGGTCTTCTTGGGGCTACAACAGAACTCATGGCTATGGAAATAATTGTTCATAGCTACAGATAAATATAAAAAGTCTCAAAAGGATCCACCTGTCTTTCCTGCCTTCACAGCGATGACAATAGCAAGTAGCTCCTCAGAATCACTTGTGTCCGAATAATGTAGGTCATGCCTCTCCAAGATTTCCGTGTCCAGTATCAGTTCAGTTCAGTGTGTCTCCGTATGTAAAGCTCGCATGAGTATCAGAAAATAAAAATAAAAAATCCTTCCTTTGTAGAAAATGTTTCCATTTCTTTGGTCCTGAAAAGCAAAGGATCATCCTTTAGTGTGGCATTTAACACTCCTCTTCTTGGCTTTCTCCCCGGAACAATATACTGACTCTCTTGTTATCACTTGGAGCTACATGGTGAGTAGTAGGATAAAAGTTGCAGCCCCAGAAAGATGCAGAAGGACTACTTGGATGAGTCAAGCCTTCTTTCAACCCTGCTTTCTCTCGGGATGTCTCTCTTTCTTTAGAGGACGCAAGTCAGTTCATGCGCTCCAGTGGAAGATTTCTCTTTCTCATGCCATGATTATCTTCCACTCCAGTGCTCAGTCAAATTCTTATATTCCAAAGAGAAAGTAGAAACACCTAAACTCAACTTTAGTCCCTATGTTGATGACTTTTCTCTATTAAGGATTAGTCAGATCATTTAATTTAAGATATTGACATCTCTATGAACAATTATGTTTCTCGTCCTCTCGCATGTTTCTGTGTCGCCTATCCGCCCCACTCTCTGTCTCTCTCTACAACTTTACCCCTCTCCCTCTCTCTCTTTCTCTCTCTCTCTCGTAGATTAGCCAATTAGGGGCTTCACTGGACTTCTGCACATGACAGCAGCCAGGCATGACTAATCGATAGGCAACTAGGGACAGTGATACAGCATTCAGTGTGTGTGTGTGTGTAGACTGAACAGAAAGCTGCGATTGGTGGAGGCCAGTCTCTTCCATCAACCTTTGTCTTGTTCTTTTAAAGCATCACAAGGCAGGCCTGGTCAGCTGGAATACTGTGTGTTTGTGTGTCTCTTTGCATTGACCTACTTCCTTGTGAGAATGTGTCTTTGTGTGTGTGTGTGTTTCTGAAGATAACATGCATATCGACGTGTAGACTGTGACTCGAGGTGTAGTGCAGGTCTCATGATGATCAAGTAAGGTGCATTTTCGTCATTTCATTTCATTTTGGGAACACAACTTCACTGTAGTAAACAGTGATATGAGAGTTAACAGTGCAAATAATTGATTCCAATCCTTCACACTGTTTTGGCAAAAAATTGCAACATGTGTTTACACTGAAACCTATGCAGCCTTTGTTTAAATAGACATTAAAAGTGTAAAGGTATTTTGATATTTAAATTAGGTTTGAACTCTGTCAGTGGCATCCAAAGCAATTTTTTTCTGGCAATGCAAAAACCACAAGGTGTCAGAATTTGTTCTGAGCCAAACACATAATTGATCGTTATTTGTGAAAATGAAAATAATGGAGGAAGCACTGGAGCACAAAACAAACAGACACAAATAGCTTGTATTTAAGAAAGAACAGAATTTGCTATCGGTTTGCATACAAACATCACATTTATTTGGCTGTGGCTTTTTTTTACAATGTCAGCTAATATATGCCACAGCTTGCCCCAAACCAATGCAGTAAGAAAGAAAAAGGAGCATATTAAAACGCAGTACCCATGTGGAGAGCACTAAGAGATAAAATGGCAGGTTAAGAAAAAGGCGGCTCGGCCCAGAGTGTTAGTTGGTGTGTTTGTGTGCTCCCTGCCTAAAGTGCTGCTAGAGCTGCAGGCTAACTGCTCACTCAGGAGAGGATGAGCAAGGAGAATAGACTTAGCATCACAGCGCTAAATGAAGGCAGCACTAACACAGTGCTAGAGGGTGGGGTAGGAAGGGGTGGGCAATGCTGAGAAACAAAACTGCGAGGACGGGATGGAGGAGTGGTTAAGGACAAGATAAAATACTCTGGTCGCACACCATTACCCATTAACATTATATATAAGTCATTTCTGTTACCCTATTCTACTTTCGTACCAAAGCAATGCCAATACAAAAACATTACTATCACATAGTGTTACATATAAAACATCAGAGACAGGATGCCCACTCTAGACCAAGCTTTACTTCGTTTTTCTACACCCACTCCCTTGTGACGCATCTTTGAGAACAATTATTAAATAACAAGCACTGAATTAATACATCAAGCATCACATCTGATTTGCTTGAACAGATTATTGCTGTGGGGTCAACTGAGCCAACCTAGGCTTTAAACTCCAGCCTTTAACACTTATGCTGAACGTCACTGGAGTAATAGATATTATTGGTCCTGGAAACACACACACAATACACATACACACTTTCTTTCTTTTCATTCTTTGCAGATCAGCCTGACTCAGAGTCACTGTAGCTGCTGAGAAAAGTAAAAAAAATTCTAATGAAAAGTGAAGGAGCAACACACATGTAAACATAAACTGGTCTCATTGCAGGGTTACTTGCAATCCTGCCTTTAATCCTGTGTATACAGTGAACATGTAGCACTCCTTTGCTTAGTTACTCAAACAGATATGACTACTATGACTAAAGGCTTTTTTACCCACAAAATACTCTCAGATAATATGCAATTTGCTAAAAACACTTGTGTAAAACAGTAGACAAATATCTATAATCAATCCATTTTAACTCTGTACAGAGATTGGGATATTGAATGTCACCAGCAGGGGACCTCAGACTCCACAAGCAAATTGAGCATGGACGGGAGACTGAACACACAGAAATAATGATGCTACTACTCTGAGCCGTTTAAAGCTGCTGTCGGATATTATCAGCACTGATTTGCAGCATGCACGGTACAGTACGAAGATACTGCAACTCTGCATGTCCAATCATCGTCTGCTAGCAGGCTCCTTGAACAAATACAAATGCTGCTGAAAATACAAGGACACATCTGCTGAGGATGTTTATTTTATTATATGCAATTATACCATGACATTCTACACTATAGACTTTGGAGCATTTGTTGTATTAGTTGGTTACCTGATTGGGTGGGTTTAATGGTAACACTGATGGTACTTCATTAGTTTGTGGCTAGTGTCTATTCACAACGTCCTTCATTCTTTTTTGAAGTGCACCAAAATCACATTAGAAGTAGCTCATGGAGTGAGGGTAGAATATTCTGTTTGTTTGTCTGTTTGTAGCAAAGATCCATGCTGTCACTAGACTTTGAAGTTATTGTGTGAAGTTTGCTGACAGGAGTAGGACAAAACGAAACGCAAGACGCAATCTGTATCCCTGACCTGAAAACACATATTTATGATCAATTACAATATGAGATAATCAGATCAGCCTCATCATCCTAAATACGCTATCCAATCCTTAAAAAAGCCAATTAAATAACTCAACAAACAAAAATACCATACACTCACAAACATTTCCACCAAATTAACTGGACACAGAATAATGGCCGCAGATACAGTAGCTTCATCTAAAGGTAGAAAATTACGGAATCGCCACGCAGCAGCACTGCAGTCTCTGTGAATCCTGTTGGTGATCAGACACGAGAGACTGGGATCTTTATTAGCATGTACATTACACCACTAAAATGTGTCCACTAATATTTAAAACACGGGGTAATGTTTTGGCTTCTGTGACTTTGTGTCTGTGACTGTCACAAAACCATCCAGGGAATACTGCACACTGGAGTATTGGCTGGAGCACACAAGTTATTGGATCAGAATTAACAACCGACATATTGGCCTCATTTATGCCTTTAAATGAGACACGTCAACAAAGAAATCAAGTAAGTAATTTTCAATGAGATGCAACTCGGCACCATTACCCAGAATACTTTGAACATGACTATTATACAAAACAGTATGTTGTAATGGGATTTTACAATTAGTATTGGTGTTGATGGGGGGTAGAGCTGAATGTTGGCCTCAGATAATTATGGGCTGCTGGGTAAGATCACTTCCTCAGGTCAGAACACACAGATTAAACGGTAACCGATAGGCTTGTGTTTAGACTACGACACTCTCTCTTGTCCCATCTATGTGTGCCAACCACTGTCTGTCACTCTTCGTGGTGAAATCCTAGCTTGGACTGTTAGCTGGACTGACTGTGTCTCACTGCATCTCTGAACTAAAGAACCAGACTAAAGAAATACTATTGTAAAGCTTCTCTGTCAAGGATGTGGTCTCAGTGCGTGCTACAGATGAGCTTGCCACTTTGTGTCTGTGTCTGGGTGTCTACTGTGTCTGCCAGCATCGGCATCTCTTCCTCCATGACTTAATTAGAAACTGTTTTCAGAGCCTTGAGAGGCCACATTTCATATACCGCTGGCAGAGACTAAGGAGCTGTAACTCCTAGTGCAACACAGAAGTGATTTAGAACTGTTTAGACTATGGTCCACACTGCAGTTATTGTTCACTCGACCTCTATTCTTTGTCCAGTTCATTCAAATTTAACAATATGTACAATAGCACAGGCTAACATTACAACTAATATCGGCAGGACAGAGACAGGACAGCGGCCTGGTAGGAGAGTGGTTAAGGCAGAGGGCTGGGAAGCAGGAATCCCGGGTTCAACTCCCAGGCACCCAGGCACCATCCCACATACCAGGTGTGTCCCTGAGAAAACATTTCACTGCAGATTGTACACTGTATAATAATGTATGTGACAAATAAAATTTGGATTTGATTTGATGGCTGCAACTAACTTATTATTTTCATCAGCAAACTTTTGTCTCTCAGCATCATTTCTGGCTTCCTGGTCTACAGAAATGTCATCAGCCTGAATTCAACACAATGACCAGCACAGTCCTCATAAACTAGTGTTGTAGTCAAGACCGCCTAAACCAAGACCAAGACATTGCAGAGACTTGAGAGTACCAAGATCAAGACCAAAACCAAGACACACTTCAATACCAAACCTTTTCACTACTGAATTTGGGATTTTTATTAGTTTTTACTTAACCTAACGTAATCACATTAAAAGAGCCCTAGTCTGTTTTCAGTCTTGGTCTTGGCCTCGACCAGCCTTGCTCTTGGTATCGCCTTAGTGTGTCTTTTTCTTGGTCTCGATTTAGGCGGTCTAACTGACTATAAAGCAACTACATCTGGTATGATAATCGCAGACGGGTCTATGGCAGATGAGTTGAACATCTTCCACGCTGCAGCTAACAATGTTAATGGTGCTAGTAATACTCATTCTAATGCTAATGGAACTCATGGCTGCAGACAGGGAGACACTGCCAGTTCCGGAAACGAGTTAATCATCACCGTACATGATGTAAAGAGAGCCTTCAGCAGGGTGAACACCAGGAAAGCAGCAGGGCCAGACGGCATCTAAGGTCGGATCCTCAGAGCCTGAGCTGATCAGCTAGCACCTGTGTTCACAGAGATATTCAACCTTTCTCTGTCCCAGTCTGTGATCCCCACATGCTTCGGAGAGTCCATCCCCATCCTGCTTCCCTTAATGATTAACCCCCTTGAGCCCTCATAGCTATGAATGAAGTGCTTCGAGCGACTGGTCAAGGAATTCATCACTTCTTCACTATCGAACACACTTGACCCACTACAGTTTGCTTAATGCCCAAATCGGTCTACTGACGATGCCATATCTCACCTCCTTTACACATCACTTATACACTATACATTCTCATTGTATAGATTTTCCTTCCAAGTGGTGCTTGACCGACCCCAGGAATAAAATGCACAGAAATGGACGCCATTCATCCATTGCTCACTAAATAGGCGGCCTGATAGCTCAGTGGTCAAGGCAGAGGGCTGGGATGCAGGTATAGTGGGATTGATTCCCAGCTGAGTCACCCAGCCCATCCCCCATACCAGGTGTGTCCCTGAGCGAGACACTCAGGAGCTCCCCAAGGGGGGATGGGTCAAATGCAGAGAATACATTTCGTTGTAACATGTTGTAAAATGTACCAACGACCAATAAAGTGAATTCTAGATAGCATACTTCTACAGACATTATGGATCACACACTATTGCATCTACATGGACACTGAACACATCCTGGACGTTCACTAGTCCATTCCACTCACACCAAATCTTTCTATTCTCTTGTAATTGGTGCCTGCAGTGCGAAGCAGTGCAAGGCACATATTACTCTCCACCTCTAAACTGGCCCCTTTATATCTTCAGTATACATTAATGCGGCTCGAATGGAAGGGTGATTTACCCAATCACTGATGATCAAATCGACTGGCTCGGTCCCAAGATGTGTGCTATTATTTTCTTGTTGCTGCATATTTTTAATTTTATTCAACTTTTTCTATTTTTTGGTAAAAAAAATGGCACTTTGGACATCTACTCCCTCTATTCATCATGGTCCTGTGTGGTCATACTTTGTCCTAGAAACATGATTAAAATTTTAAACGAGACCATACATTTAACCCTAACCTATTTTCTCCTTTATTAACTGCAATGTTAATTTTTCTCCGTGAGCCCTGCTCAAGATGAGAGATGAGTAGAATCGACACCGGGAGCTAATTTTTTGGACTTTCGACACCAGAAAGGTATGAGATAGTTTGTTAAAAGCAATAGAGTGCTCTGGTGTGGCTAACTTTTCAATAGAATAAATTCTTGTTGTTTTATTGAGGCTTTTTGTGGACCGAAATTTTCACCTTTCAGCTGAAATTTGCGTGCGTCTATGCGTTTGCGCTTCGTATGTGTGCATGCTTGCGCGTCTCAACATGGACACACGCAACACATGAAGAATAGTTTGTGCTGCCTGGGACCAGAACTAGCAGCAGGCTCAGCCGGTAGAACACCTGCTCGAAGAGGCTCTGAGCAAGGAGCTGCACAGTTCAGAGTGAACACGCCCAGCGCTGTGAACAAATGGAATATTCAACAATTTCTGAACAACTGTTTCTGGAATGTTTTTTTAAATTTTGGTTTCAAAAGGGAACATGGAAACTGCCATTGTGAGTAATCTTTAATACTTTATTACTGAATCTGTGTCGGAACAATTAATAATCATGAATAATTAATGAAGTTACGCTGTAAAGGAAACAGAAGTGTTCTTATGTTATTTTTAACTGAATGTTGTCTTTAAGCTCTTCAGAAATAATTCTGCAAAGCCAAAAGCAACAAACTTAACTTTGTTGACTTATTCATGTTCTTAAACAACTCTGATTATCCGTGGAGTGATTATCTGTGAGTCTCAATATGAATACTCGGCACAAGGGGCCCGAATCTCAGTTTGTAACAGATGTTTAAACATAGATTAAAGTGAATAAAACAACAGAAACTCTGGTTTATGAAAAAATATTGTTGTGTACATCATCAGGGCAGTAATGTCATTAACCTCTGTTCTTGTTGAACTTTGCAGTGGTTGTTGCAGTAGTGTTGTGCTTAGGAGCATTAGCAATTTAATACAATATAAAACTGACTGATTTCTAGACACTTCTTTGTAGCAATGACAACTTCATATCTGTGTTACCAGAGCACATATTTGGTGTGCTATATTTGGTGGGGATATTCACTTCTAAAAGTCAGTTTGTAACCTCAGTGTGTAACCAATGTTTAAACATAGATTAAAGTGAATAAAACGATAGATACGCTGGTTTATGGATGAACAGTGTTGGTCCCATGCGGTACAAAGTTCATGCTGCTTTTCAGATGTGTGCAGATGTTTAACACTATTTACAGAAGGACAGATAAATATTATTTTAGACCTTAACTTTCACCTAAGCCTTACATTTACTTACAATTCCATTTCAATACAGTTGTTACAAAACACATGTATGTAAATCTGACTTGAATTATTTTGTATTAGATTATCATATTTATTTATTTAATCTAATACAGCTTTACATGTTAATGACTTTGATATCAGCTTGTTCTGTCATTGTTTTGTTGAGGTGTAGCTTTACCATTGCAACATATCAGGTGGATATCTATATACATATTACAACATATAACACATCAAAACAATTAGCTCAGTCATGACTTATCCACTTGTTGGCATGTTGAGTTACCATGGCAACACAAATCGCCAAAATCCACACATGAGATGTTTCAAAGGATAAACTGTACATTTCTATCGGGCATGTTATACATTAAAACGACCCCCTTAAACTTGACATGCCCCCAATTGTAGTTTTGTAGTTTTTTGGGGCATTTTGAATTACCATGGCAATGCTAATTGCCAGAAACAACACAGTATGAGCTCACAGGATAGACATGGTATTCTATCACACATAATATACATCAAAATGATTCTACTCAGAAATCCTGCTTTTTTGATTTGGCAAGAGGGCTTTGACGTTCAACATCGCAAGGTAGCAGGCACCTTCAAAGTTTCTCCAGGAACTTTCTATTTACATTTTAAACATTTCTAATGTCGTTGATGGTCATCTAAGCATTTCACTGCATATCGTATGACTGTGCATGTGACAAATAAAATCTGAATCTGAATCTTGACTACAACACTATGATAAACACTGTTTGGACAGCTGCTAGACCTGTGTCTGCACTACTACAGGGTATCTGTCTCTTTTCCAAGGACACCACAACATGTAGCTTTGTAGAGATGGAGAATCAAACCACTGACCCTTAGGTTGGAAGACGACTGCTCTACCCACTGAGTATTAATATTAGATATACCTTGTCTGTTATAAGAAGCCTTTTTCTGTTGTACCACCTTCTTGTTCCTGCTTATTTGTGTTGAATGATACTACACAGGAAGGACACAGTCCATTAAACTTTAATTTTAATCAAGAATTGCACTAAATGGCCTTCCATGAAAACACAACAGAGAGGCAACCCTAAGACTGCAGGTCCTTCCAATGCTGCATGTATGGGAATGAAAATATGAACATATCATTCCAGTGTTTTAAAAAATCTCTTCTGCTAAAACACAAAATGAACTTTGCAGTTCTCCACTTAATGGTTTAGCTTGCCATTGCATTACTGACCTGCTCACTCACTACAGTTGAGTCAAAGCCTGCACATCATCCTCTAACTGTACCCAGCATGGCATCACTTACACCATGGATGAACCGCGCTGCTGACATTTTCTTTGTGCATAAATAACTTTTCCAATCAGATCCTCCTCATATAGTAATAATCATGTCACTTAAAGTAACACAGTCAAGAGTGACTGCATAACACTGATTCTAATATCACTCTGCATGGTAACATCACTAGCAGACAATGTTGCTGTAAAACAGTGACTTCTGATTCGTATCCAAACATCATATATATTCTTGTTTTAATTTGATAATGGTGAACAGGTCAGCCCTTCGCTGGTACCAAACGATCGTATGCTAATTACAGGAGGATAGATGGAGCTGTCACTATATTGCATTCGGTCTCATTAGTTAGTAATCACATTAAGTGATTGCTCATTGTCAGCTATACATGTTGATTATATCAGCATAGAAAGAGAACAGGCTGGAGGTAGGAGACTGCTGGAGAGCGTGAGAGAGAGAGTGTGTCTGTGTGCGCGCGCCTGTGTGTGTAAAATGTATGTGTATGTGGGAGACAGCTGATATGCAAGCTTCATCCCACACACAGAAGGTGATGCAACACCTCACACACTCTCAACAAGCGCCACAAATCTACCGCACTACTCACTGCTTAAATGTGATGTGTGTGTGTCTGTGTGCAAAAGTGAGTGATCGACCAAGCAATTGAGCGACTACAGTATACGGATAATTTCAGTTTATCCACACATGCATCTACTGTGTTCCTTTTTTATCGCATATACATGGACACAAACACACACATGCCCTGCTCTTCTTGTATCGCATCACCATGACAACAGCTAATGCCGCCCACAGTGTTGGCCCGCGTCAGAGGAGAAGCTCAGTAATGGTGGTCCAGCTTGTAAATATTTGGATTAGCCCCCCCCCTCAAATTATTCTTATTAAATTTGGGTAAATTACTAAAATTATTTCTAGACTCCTACTACAACAGGCAATATCGTTCATATGTCACATGTTCATGTCAGTCATGGTGCCTCGAGGATTTCAAACAAGTCCCGGCATGTCAGCGTTTTCACAATATTGATTCTAACCTTCAAGTAGCTCATATATTCTCTGTGCAATTGTGAGAAAGTGCTATAAAAGAAGAGTTTCTCATTCACTTATACTGTTTTGTATTATTTATTACTGTAAAACAAATGCACAGTCATAGCAAATGACTTCCCTTCATCTCACTCCTGCACCGAAGCACTGCTAAGTGTATATGTGACAATGATGATGTATAGTTTCTGAGTGCACAAAGAAGACTGTGGGAGGTGAAAATTCGCAGTTATGGTGTGAAGACTCACGAAAATACAACTCTTACTTTTGGTTTATTACATACTGCCAACTCGTCAACAACAGAAGATATGTGGAAATAATGTTGCAGAAACTGTGATAAACCTTCATAAAGTACAAGAACACTTTAGGGTGGTGTCTGCTGTCTGCTGGCCATCACACCACTGGAACAACATCTAAAGAAAGACCATTGGAGAGATAGAAAACACAGTAAGCCTACACATGGTATCCCATGAGGCGTAGGGAGAGTGGAAAGTTTCCTCTGGCGGCAGAAAGATAATGAGCCACTCTCTATAGGAGAGGGTTGTGTGTTGAACTGAGCAGACTGAACTCTACTGTACAAACTCACTTTGCCATATGGTTGGAGAGCGTTAATGACGTAGCTCCCACACATTTTCCATTTCACAATGACTAATACACTGTATACAAATGACATTTTAAAATGATTTTACCAAATACTGCAGATTTGTTACTCATTGTTTTACACCTTTCACTTATTATAATACTGAACTGGACTCCTGCCACGTATGCTACAGCTTTCAGAACTGCATACAGCAGTGATGTGTAACAGAAAACTGCACTAGTCTCAGTTATTATACTGAAATTAATTCTGATATAACGATAAACTAATTAGCATCTAGCATGACTAACATATACCCACTTAGAGCTAATAAGCGATCAGATTTCTCTTCGAGTCCTAATCAATTACTAATTATCTCCTTCAGTGTCTTTCTATCTATCGCTCTATCTCTCCAACTTTGTCCATCTCTCTTTACCTCCATTTCCTCTGACCACTAAACACCTCTTTAAGGCTTTTAGTGTGCTTTCCAAACGGCTGGGATGACTTTTATATCTCTGCTTTACCACTCATCAATTATACAGAGGCAGGATGGGGGCTATGGGGAAAGGGGAGAAAGGGCCACTGTAGGTGTCCACAACATTAACAACAGAAGTAAGTGAGGAGAACCCTTTATCTATGTCCATTTAGACTGGTAAACTTTGTTCCAGTGCCAACATCAAACCTGCATCTTGCAGAACGTGATAATCAAAATGCAACTAGCTGCGGTTTAACAACATACGAGGATAACCTGAGGTAAAATCTGACTGGTTGGCTAACTGCACACAGCATCAAAACTATTTCCAGCAATGAAAAGATCTTAATGTGCAATAATGTGCAGTCCAGTCAGATAAAGCACTATGTCTGGAAGTATGTCTGGACTCAACAATTTTCAGGCCCCATTGTTTTACTCTATATGGTTATTGACAGACTAAATAATCATATTAAAGAGTAGTGTTTTCTGTGTGTGTTTACTTGCTTTACCCAAGATGTGTGTGTGTGTTTTGTGTTTTGGAGAACAGTACGGTGTTTAGCTCAGCTGAAACATTTAGATGCTAACACACATACTGTAAACAGATTCATATACGTGCATTCAAACTCATACACGGTTTGGAATGTACAATGGGATATTTCTGATTTGTTTTGTGGGGCTCAAATCTGCAGTCCCAAATTACTTCCACCATGGTTAAAAAATAGCCTTTATGTCTCCTTTCAACAGACACAAAAGCTGTGTGCACGTGTGTGTTTGTAGTCTAATGGCATATCAGTCATGCAGTAAGTGCTTCAGACAGGAATATGGCAACACCTTGGGAAAACACTAGGCAATATGATTACTGCAAGCTATTTTCTTCTGTGGGCTGAGCTGTGATTCTGCAGACAACTGAAAAAATGCTGCAGGGCCTAATGCTGTTAGTTACATGCCTATCCATTCTCCCATGATGCAGGTATTTGATAGACTATAAATATTATATATTATATTATTTATATAATAATTTATATAATAATATTATTATATTATTATATAAATATAATATAACAAGCAAATACACCAGAAAATACACTACCACTCAAAAGTTCAGATACACATAGAAATTAAAAAATAAAACAACCAAAAAACCGTAGAAGTGGAAAAAAAAGCTGTTATATCAGAAATACTGTTTAGACATTGTTAATATTGCATATGACTAATGTAGCAGAAAAGAGCTGATTTGTAAACGAGACCCTAATATCAGTTAACCTTAGTACTGTCTTCTATTAGACCATTCCGTTTGCTAATGCAGTTTCATTAATTTAAAAGGATAGATGATCATAACCCTTCTGCAATAATGGCAACAGCTGAAGACACATATTAAAGTCCAAACTTTTGACTGGTAGTGTATAATCTTTAAACAGAGAAGATAGATCTGCTTACACCAATCCAAATGTCAGTAAATAAATAAATATATATTGTGCCCTGGTAGCTCAATGGGTTAAGCATCAGACTGGGAAGCAGAAGGTCGCAGGTTCGAGTCCCAGTCTGACTCCTAGTCCCTCCCCTACCAGGTGTGTCCCTGAGCCAGACACCCAGCGCTAGCTCCTTTTAAGTCGCTTTGGATAAAAGGGTCTGCCAAGCAAAGTAAAGTAAATATATTTAGCTATAACTTAGCAATTAGGATGTCACAAGTCACTTTTTTCTATTGTCTATCCATTTGTTTGCAGATTTTAGTGGACATGTATCCAAAGGTGTGGAATTGTATTTGAATGATTCACAAACAAATTGTGTACATCACCATATTGTATTAAAATGTAAGCTCAGGCATTATTTTAGCTGACACCATAACTAATGGATATTTACACTTTCAGAGGCAATGATGCATAGTAATTTAATATATCACACGTGAAACAAGTTGAGATACATCCAATATATTCGATATATCGCCGAGACTGAGTGATAGTCACTTCAGCTCACAGTAACAGTTTCATAATGGCTAAGAGTTCAGGTCTATGTCTCCTCAGAGAAAAATGTTCTTCTCACATACTGATGGGAATTGCAAGGCATAGCATCCTCACTATAAATAATATTAAGAAGCAAAAAAACTAATATTCATCTAAGGATAGATGATACACATTTTAAATGCAAATTAAATTGAATCAAACATCAAACAAACCTAGATGAAACAAATTTATGCTATTTCAGACATTTGTGTACAAAATCGAGAGCATGGTTTTTGGATGAAAATGTGCTTTGGATTTAAGAAAGTGAACAGATAAAGGCGACTTTGAAGCATTACTGAAATTTGCATAATGCAATTACTATGGCCACAGCGTTTTTTCTGCAATATTATGGAAGTGGTTAAGAGAGCTGTCTCACAAGAGACTTAACGCAGACCAAAGCTGTAGACAGTGGCTACATCATCTGTCAACATCCTGCAATGAAATCTTTTGTAAAACTACCTTATTTTACTTTTATTTAACCTCCCAGAGAGTCATTTAAAAAAAGCTTGAAGTAACAGATGCAGATTTTAACGTGTGGAACTACTGTACCCGACATGTTCAGGGTTGCTTATGTGAATAATTTACATTTAGCTAAATAGGAGACTGCTGCTGTGTAAACAATTTTTGGATTCATCTATGTTGAGTGGAAATGTAAAAGCAGTTTCTTGATACTTCCTTAATGTTGTTGCTATTGATGTTCCCATCAGGCTCTACAAGCTTGTAGGAGAAAAAAGAAGCGGCCTAAACTGACCAATCACAGTTCAGACTAGACATGTAGTTTCACTAAGTGTTTGAGGAGGTGCACATCAGCCATGGTTTATAGCTACAGCTCCTGCATGTGGGCCATGTGCTAACCATGTGCTAAGAGAGCTACAAACCCTGCAAGTCTGCAAAGGAGATACGATCCTAACACCAAATTATATTCACACACTGACAGATTCCAAACGCTCAATGTGCTGTGAAATGAACAGAAATCATATAGTTATACTGGGATTGTGACTCGTCTCCCCTCAGGTCACCTACACACCCTGAGCATTGTAAGGCTTCGTTTTCCATGTGGACTTAGCAGCTAGTGCCACTGAAGAGCTCTGCTCGGTGATGGCTTTGCCATGGCAACACACCAGCTCTGTGGGTCTGATACACTTTGCCAGGGCTCATTTCCATGACGCCACTATCAAAAATCTCAACTAGAGAGCTGCTTCAGCTTCAGTTTAACCTGTCAACTGTCCCTGACTTTCTCCTTGTTCTGTTTATAGGACTGAAACTAGAGACTGTCTGCTAATGTAATGACCAGCCCCCTATATGCACACATACACACCCACACACAACAAAAACCCTGATCAAGTTTCATGCTTCCCACCCTGATCCCCTACCACCCCTCAAGCATAAAGCTCTAGCACACACAAAACATGTGACGTGTGTGTTACCTGGTTAGCAGTGATACAGTCAGTGAACGCACTCCTCCTGGAGAAGAACGTAAGGAGCTGCTGCCAGCGAGAGGAGGAGGTGGAAGGGGAGGAGGAGGCAGGTGAGGAAGTAGAGGGAGAGGAGGTGTGGGGAGGTGGCAGCTCCTCTGAGGAGCCCCGCTTGGGCCCCAACTTCTGTTTGACTCCTAGGCCTGCCCCTTGACCCCCAGATGACCCGCCAACCCTCGCACTGCGGGGGTACAGGGTGTTGTTGCCAAAAATATAGTTCATTGTCGTCTCTGCTGCCTGCTTTTCCCTTAGACAGACAAGAAAGAGTTCACGTTGTAGCGTCTCTCTGCTGCTTCATCTTTAGTTTCTCTCCTCTGTCACTTCACTTTATGTCTCTCAAGCTCTGAAGGTGTTGCTGTCAAATACACAGTCCAACTCCTCCCTGTTCACTGTCACCAGTTTCCTGCTGAAGATTAGACTGCTGTTGTTGATATTTTCATTTCCGCTTTTGATTTTTCTTTTAATAGTATCTCTTTCTCCTCCTTCAGCTCGCTCAGGAATGGTAGAGCAGCTGGCAGATGGAGAGATGATGGTGAGGAGGAGGAGCTGGAGCAGTATGGAGAAAGTGCAGGGCAGGTAGACGGAGTGCTCTTAGAGTTGAAGCATTAGTCCGTATGTCAGGGTCTTTGTACATCCATCTGCCCGTCAATCCATTCGCCCGTCTGTCTCTGCTGTCCATCCAATTGTCCATCTTTCCATCTTTCTCTCTAGCCAGGAGGAATGTCCAACATCCACATCTCTAAGTCCAAACTCCTTTCTTTCCTCTCTTCAGAGAGAAGGCAGAGTGAGCCGGGAGCAAGGGCAAGCGAACCAGAGGATATGAGGATTGATTATTTAAGAGAGTTCAGTCTATCTCTCTGTCTTTCCCCACCCCACATCCTCCTCCCTCCAAGGAGATGACCAGTCAATCTCCCCCCTGTCACTGTGTGTGCTCCCATTAAATATGGAAGGAATGAGAGAGGGAGGGACGGGCGGCTGGACGGATGAAAGGAGGGAGGTGGAAAGATGCAGGCGAGGAGGAGAGCATCTGAAGTAGGTGGATGGTTGGAAGAATCATTCTGCAACTCTTCTGTTTCTCCTCCCCTCCCTCCTACATCTCTGATGTCGCTCCAAGTCTCACTCTCTCTTCTTATCTCTCTCACTCAGTACATTATTCAGTCTCCTTCTCCCACCCTCGTTTTTCTACCCCCACCCACTCTCTCTCTCTCGCTCTCCCTATCTATCTCTTTCTCTCTCTGCCTGTCTTTCAGCAAATTGTCTTTTCCCAGTCTTTTATTTCAGCTGCAACCTGATGCCTCGCTCTCACTTCCTCGCTGTCAGATATCATTACTGGTACAAGCCACACCCCTATATTCCAACTAGCCACTGACATAACAGGGTCCCTCTACTACACAGGCACATGCAGGCACACACAAACAAAGGCAATGATGCCTGGTACAGGTTGACAAAGTAGGGATGTAGAAAACAGGTAAATGCCACAGAAAAAAATGTGGAACATCTTGGTACATGCACAGGTTGTTATGTTGTTGTTGTTCCTTATACACATGTGTTTATGTGTGTATGCAGAAGAGAGATCATCTTCTCCTGAGGCAGTTTCCAGATACTGCAGCACCCAGCTCTCCCACACACTCTCACTCATTCTCTAATGTGCACGCACACACACACACACACGCACACACGCACGCACACAAACATGCAAGCACAGTGCACGACTCAAGAATGGAAACAACAGGCTGTTGCTGGGCACTGACTGAGTTAAGAAAAAAAGGAATAATAAGAGTACAATAGGTCCTGAAGGCTTTAGCGTTCATTTAGTTAGCTAGCATGTCTCAGCCAAATGCAAGCTAAGAGGTGCCAAGCCTTGATCTAACAGGTAGCACTGAGCTCACTACTACGACTACACCGAGCCATCTAAAGCAACACCCCCTGGTCTGAAGCGTACCATTAGCCCATACTGCTATAGCTTCCCCGAGGATTAGACACAGGTGGAACAGGAACCCTGTCACAGCTTCTTCCTATGTTTCCTTGGGAACTGTATCTATGGCAACAGCTTTCCAAGTCTTGAAATACACCTTGTACTAGCTGACTAATGTGCTCTTTCCTAATATATATAAACAGATGTCAAAGTGATTTTGTGTCTTTATATTACCATAATATGAAGCAATGTAGCTCATATGACACAGGGAACTAACGTGGGTGTAAGTGAAGGAGGCTTTTCAGTGCAGTGTTCTTTGCAAGGGTAGTCTGTGACTACGCCTTGAAGCATTTAAATCTAAGATTCAGAGTGGTCAAAGCTTCAAAGGCCCAGATGTGACAGACATGCAACCAGGGGCTGCTGCAAACCCAGAAAGACGTGGTTACTGGTACCAACAGTATAAACCACAAAGCTCCTTATAAGTTGTCCTTTTGAATGTACTGTCACATCACTAGCAATTCATTTCCTATGAGCAACGCACATCATTTATAATGTTTATCAAGACAAAACATGCTGAGCCATCAGTTCATGTCAGGATTGGCTAGCAAGTTAGCATTTGGCAAAGATGATAAAGAGCATACTGTGCCAGCATGTTAGCATTATCAATGTGATCGAGTGTTAGCATGCTGACATTACACTAGCTTTAAGCTCAAAGCACACCAAGTACGCCTTTGCAGAGCCCCTGGCTGGTTGAAAACTGTTATTCTTCTTTCGCTGCGGCAGCTCTCTGACTTATTCCCCACTAAATCAAAGTAGCAGGAAGGTTTGTGGTTGACTGCTACTCTGTGCTGGCGATGCAAAATGAATTTATGTTGGAAGCAGGTTCCAACACTTAATCTGTTGATGGTGGGATATTGGGTAATGCCTTACAGTTGTCTGTACTAAAACAATGCATAGCTGTACAACTGCACACCACAACATGGATGCAGCGTGAACTCCGCCAGTGCCCACAGTCAGTTAGAGTAGACAACCCGAAAATCCTGCTGTGCACAGAGTAAACACAACCGATGCGTTAAGGAAAACTGGATTCAGGCCATAAAGTTTACATTGTGATAATTACACAAAAGCAAATTTTAATAGTTGGCGGTGCTTTTTTCCCTCTGTCTAATAGCATTACATGGTCTCCTCCTACATCCAGGCTGTGAGTGGATGTGAGGCACCACAAAAGAAAGTACAATCCACAGACGTGTCAGCTGACACAGCAGTTCCATGACACATAACCCATATCACAACCACCTCTATCTTGATGTGCCTCTCTCTCTCTCTCTCTCTTTCACTTTTCCCTCCTCTCTCTCCCCTCTACAGTCAAATGTCAGCCAATGAATGCCAGCTCTATTAATATTTCAGGACCAATTAAATAAAAGCACACATCATGCATGTTTAATGTCTGGCTCCAGGGAGAGCCAACTCTGGCCTTCCATCCTTTACAGGAGAACATATGCTAGAGATAGCTAAGCATACAAACACTATGTTTTTAAACATACCTTGCTCCTTCTCCTACCCTGACTGTAGGAGGGGTCCCTTCTTAGCAGGCTGTATATAATCTGACCCTGAAGAGACAGTAACCCAATAACAATACTGTAAACATAAGTTTCACCATATAGAGTTTATGATTGATATTCCATCTCTGCTGATTTTAGTTATTTAGATTTACAGTTTGCCAAAAAGATCTGTTGTACTCTATCTTTAACTGTTGTACTCATATTGCATCTTTAACTTTAAGGTGACTCTAAATAAAACTAATAAATATTAGCTATGTATTGTCAACAGCCATAAAGAGTTGCTAGTGCAGAAGCACTGTATAGCTGACGCCAGGCAGATCTATACAGTGGTCTATTCTAGTGGTTCCTAACCATTTTGGCATCCCCCCAGCCCTTCCATTAGAACCTTTTCAGATGTGTCTTCTCAGCAATGCAACACACAGGCGTGCGATTTAAAGCAGGTGAAATTAATATTTTTATAACGATAGTGGATAGTGAATTACTTTCAATTTAGTTTTGCTGTCCTGCACACTGATGCAGAAATGACTATATGCACCCGTTGCAGTAAGTCCAGTGTCAAGCTCATACTGACTCTTAATTTCAATCGCTGTATTAGCAGGAGGGGAAATAGATTTAGTGGGGAGGAGTGATTTAGCAGATTGACAGAGTGATTAAGATCCAGCAACAAATCTGCCCCTGCCTCTGTGTCTGTCTCTGTATCCCATCATACGCCACTCCCTGGCCCTCTCTGTCTTCTCTTCCTTCCTAATTATCTGCATTAACTTAATGACTAAAAGCCACTAATGTCTCTGAGAACCTATGTGTGTCTTGCTGTTTGTGTTTTATAGAGAGACACCAAATGGCTCATTTGGTAAGTGGAGTCACTGAAGCGAGTTTAGTCATTCTGCTGCGGTATTAGCCGTGTTTACTCTGCAGTCTACTGTACGTTTAACGTCCTAGCAGGCTTGTCATGTCTGCCCTGTTACCTTTGTCAAGTGCCTGTCATTTTAAAAATCATTTACTTATCAAACAGCTTGATTATTTCTCAAGCCGGCACTGCTCACAACGATCGTTGGCTTCTGCTGCCTCCTGCAGCTTATAGACTGTAACTGCAGGAGGCAGATGAAACTGCAGACTTTCTCACCTTTCCTCTGGCTCACTCTCATTTTAATTAACACTCTACATTTGCAGGTCGGCAAAAACTCAGGAGCAAATTAAAGTGATAGTAGCTAAAAGGCAAAATCTGGCTGATTATGATCTCATGGATTTTCTACTGTGTCTGTGATAAAACACACTGATGTAATCAGGGGGCACAGACTTCAGAGAACTGAAAATGAGAAAAGATTGACATTTATGATAGAATGTGTCAGTATTTCCTTTCTATGAGTGTTCAGTCTTTTCCAGTCTTAGATAAGACATTGTTTAAGACACTGACTGCTGTAGGTTGCTTTGGCGGCTGTCTACTGAAGATCAAGGCAGCATCTTGGAAAATAGGATGCAAAAACTGAATTATCGAATAGTTCAGAGGTATGAGGACACATTTGCTGAATATTGATAATGAGCATTTACAATTCAATATAAAATAAGTTTTCCATATGGATTAGGTTTAGGGTGTAGTCCTCGCGCAAATCGATACAAAAAAGTTACATCAGACAAACACAGAATCATTAGCATGTTCTATGGTAACATTTCCCAGAATATCAAAACCCATACAATGCAAAAGCTGCAAAGCATCATTTTGATTGTGAGTTCAGCAAACGTGTGAAACCTAGAAGTTGTGGTGAAGCGGAGTTGTCTTATTTAGATAAGAATGAAGAGAAACATGCTGCAGGACGCATGTCACGAAGATGTGACATGTAGCATTTACAAACATCTAAACAACTATTATTCAAAGTATAGGGATGGAAACACTAAGACGCCTAGTACTTGAACTCCATTTGTGTCCTCTTGAACCTGTCTGTCTAATAAACTGATGTATGTTAAAATGTACATGAGGCATCTTACGATGTTTGTCTGCAAATAAGAATATTTCCCATAGATAAAAAAATCTGTGCAGTGTCAATAAAACACTGTAGATCTCACAACAAATGATCACCGAAGATTAAGAATGAGGATTTAGAATTTGCATGCACAACTAAGAACAACGGAAAACCGATCACAAATGTAAACGGATTGTAGCGACAAACTCATGCAACAGGCCTAGAAGTGGAATTACCTGGTAGTAGGCGTGACCGTGTGAATAGAGGGAAGAGAAAGGAGGGGCAGGGACCTCGTTCAGCCTCTCTCCCTCTGGGTGAGGCCACGCCTCATCATCAAAGGGAATCTCCGGAGATTCTACCTACGATGCACAGACAGAACTCAGCACAGTGCAACACCCACACTGCGGTACACCTATATGAGTTGGCTTTTTCATTTCAAACTAAATCTAATATTGCAGGTGTTCACTGATGCCAAAAAAGACGCCGAACATCTACAGCAAATGATTTATTTGTCTCAAAACACAGATCAGCGTTGCACGAGTTGTAGATGAAGCCTAATAAATATTGTGAACATGGATTATTTATCTGTGACACAAATGTGCACCTCAGATGAAGTATAGTGAGAAGAAAGTACAGCCGAAAATGAAATGGGGGTTCTGCGAAAGAGAGGAGAGAACATGCACATGGAGAGAACAAGATGGCAGGTCCATCTGTCATACACAAGCAAGCCAGATTCAGCACCTGTGGTCAAACACACACACTCATAAACACACATATTTGGGCCGGAGGAGTGTTAAAAATAACCTGAATGCCGAAATGGACCATACATTCACCAAATGCACACAAGACTGACTGATTACAGATTTAATACACAGCTGCCACATGGTTGCTGAGCAGCTGAGATGTACAGAGAAATGATGATGTCAGATTCTCCCGACCTCACACTTGTTGCACTATAAAGAATAGATGTTGTAGAAAACTATCTATCAAGTATCAATAATGACAGTTTCTTGTGTTATATTAAGAAAAGAAAACATTGCATCTCAGTGAAATATTAAAGGATCTAAATGCAGTGTCTAGTCACAAGGTGGAGCCACACACCAACATTTCCTCCCCCACGTCGACAAAATAAACTGCTTAAGTTATGTCCCAGCGGACAAACTTTGAACTTGAGTGAGTGTCAGTTAGTGTAATATTCTCTGAAGTGTATTTAAGTAGGTTACATTTCATTACATACTGTCATTTACTTGTCTAGGTATTGACTTAGTTGTAAGTAAATGACAATATATAATGAAATGTAACCTACTTGAATACACTTCAGAGAATATTACACTAACTGGCATTCACTTGGCCCTGTGCTAGATTGGCGACCTATCCAGGGTGTACCCGGCCTCTCACCCAAAGGCAGCTGTGATAGGCTTCAGCACTTCTGTGAGCCTTTTAAGAACAAGTGGTTTAGATGATGGATGGACATTCACACTGGAATCAAAGAAAGACTGACGTGCTAATGTAGGATGATAAAAAAGAGCGCAGAAAAAGACAGAAAAGAGACATGAAGACATAAACAGAATAAAAGAGCTGGCCTAAATCTTTTTTTTGCCTGTCACCAGTGCAAAACCGTTTATGGCTCGTAGCTTGAAAAGCTGAGATTTTGCTTCAGAGAAAGATAAAGAATTTAATGGAAAACCAGCGCGTTAATGATCCATGGATGACTTTCTTAAGCACTTTATAATTCAGGGAGGTAGTGAGTAATTTGTAAATCTTTATTAGCAGTTTCTGATGATATTTTAATAACCTGTGGGCTAGCCGTTGTTACATTTCCTTAAAAGAGCTTTAATTCTGATTTAATAGACACCAGTGAAACAAATTTTAAAAAGTCTAAAGATAATGTACTGTAGCATATAGAGGTGTGTGTGTGTGTCTGTGTGTGATACAAGCAATAATCTGCAGACAGTCACGGCCCAATCACATGAAATAAAAAGATTACCATGCTGTGCTGGGTGATTATGAGAGTGTGTGCGAGGGATAGAAAAGCAAAAGAAAGAAAGACAAAGTGGAGAAAGCCAGACAGATGCAGACTGTGTGCAGAACAGAGATAGTAATGGGCCTCATTACTAAAAAATGGGACAAGCGCTCGACTGAATCCCTGCATGCTCAGTTCTGCAAAAGTATTCTCCTGGTACAATGAAAGGCTTTCCGTGCACAAGAAAATTTAGGCCAGTATCCCTGACTTCTCAGTACTTTGAAAAAAGACTCAATAACTAATTCTTGGGCCATATTAAAGCAGGTCCCAGTACTTGTGCCTGTACTTGAACTATAAAAGCAGGTCTCCAGGTGTGCCTGTCACCTTGACTAATGCCTTATAAGGCAATAAATACAGCATAAAAAATAGAAACTGAAACATTACAACAAACTTCTGAAAAAGCTACCACACACTCACATAAATTAACACGTAGCATGACTAAACTTTCTCTCGTTTCTTGACATTAATGGTGGACCAAACAAGGGGAAGCTGGAGCGGGTTTAACCGAAATCCAAAGCACAGAAAACAGATTGCTTCTATGAGCTATAGTAGTTTGATGGTTTTCAAAAACAATTAGAGTTGAAATCGATTTGTGGGCACGTTGGAGCGAGTACCCCGCTTCTGCACCAACATAATCCTGGCAGAAATGATTTTTCCACCACAGTTTTATACTATAAAACAATGGTATTTTAATCAAGTAGTGTTACTGGAACATACTTTTTATTAGTAGGACACAGGGTTGGAATCGTGAAATTTAATTTGATTATACAGAGACTAACGCTAGACAACATATATAAATATATAACTAACACACAGTATATATATATCAGTTTAAAAAACGGAATGAGACAAAACATCAATTTCTACAAAAAGTTTTCTTTTTGTCACCAGTTATTTTGAAAGACTCTGAGAGGAAGCCCTACTGTGTGTGTGTGTGTTTCTAAAACAGTGACATGTTACATGGTACTAATGATGAGGAACAGACACGGGGGTGCACGGGACGGACAATGTGGAAGCCACATGTAGGTGTTTGTTGCTGGGCATTGTGATGATGAGCCAGAGCCGCACAGACAGACGTAGTTAGTTACCTGAGCAGGTGTGATGTGTGTGTGAGTGACGTATCCGTGGACGTGTTGAATCTGGGACAGCTCCCGCTCCGCCACCTGAACCAGCTCCGCCCCCCGCAGGTCACAGTGACGACCAAGAGAGCTGTCCCTCCCCAGTGATCGTTCCCTTTCTCTTTCCATAGTCCCATAGCCCATTCCTTCTCTCCTCCAGGTTCCCCTCTCCCTCCCCAGGGTGCCGCCATCTCTCCCCAAGGTGCCTCCGTCTTTCCCCAGGGTGCCTCCGTCTCTCCCAAAAGTGCCTCCGTCTCTCCCCAGGGTGCCTCCGTCTCTCCCAAAGGTGCCTCCGTCTCTGCCCAGGGTTCCTCCGTCTCTCCCAAAGGTTCCTCCATCTCTGCCCAGTGTGCCCCCATCCCTCCCCAGGTTGCCCCCATCCCTCCCCAGGGTGCCCCCATCCCTCCCAAGGGTTCCTCCTTCTCTTAGCTCTCTGGCTATTCCCATTGGGTGCTGATGACAGAGGTGTTGGTGGAGTTTCGGGGCACCTGGTGATGCCCCTTCTTCTTCTTGACACCGGTACTTCTATAGTGGGAAGGTAGAAGAAAAAGAGGAGGAGGCGAGGCCAGGAAACCATATGGAAATTCAAAGAAAGGAAAGTAAAGGAAAGGATAAAGAGAGTAAGGCAGGAAAATAGGGACAGAGACAGTCGGGAAGAGAAGGTACAGGAAGCAGGGAGAAAAAAAATGGCACAGAAGAAGCAGGAGGTTAGTTTATAGACAAAGACAGGAACCTTTAGTGAAGCTAGAAAAGAAAAAGTATTTAGTGTGAAACAGCATAGAGCAGCACAGAAGTGTGTGTGAGCACACTGAGCTGAGGTGTACACACAGCATGTTCTCTGTGATGTACGTACGTAAATAACACACAAATCCTGGACTTAAAAAACTGAATGAGAACAGCGAGTGAGAGAGTAGTCTGCTAAAGGGACTCGCTGTTTCCGTCTGTCTCAGCTTCCTCGTGTAAACACGACTCTCACTAAGTTGCACTCGTTTTATTTCCTCTCCTTCATCTCACTCCCAGTTTCCACATACTTCCTTCGCTTCTCTTCATCGTTGTAAAAAAAGGATAGGATGTTTTTTTCTGCTTTGCTGGACAGAGTACAGTGGAGGGAGTCAGTGAAGCTGAAGTTGGAGGGGTGGGTAGTCTGTGACGCTGCATTTTAGATGGTTTACTCTTATTTTATTATAAATCCAAACCAGTCAGAAAAAGGAGATACGAATAAAGAGAAGTGAAAGTGTTTGAGTATTCTTAAGCCTCAAGACAAATAGAGTGGATTTTCTGATCATATCTACAGCAAGATAAAGACGTGACTTCAGCTATGGCACAGGCAACCAATAAATCATCAGTACAGGGATTACTCATTCATTACGTCTCAGGTATTAGATTCACAACTCGAGACTGGCCCTGGGGGTTAAATGAAAGTGAGAACATACACTGTGTGAAAAGCCAATCCAACGATTTGTGGCACTTGCCTGCTAGGAGTATTTGGCTGCAATCAGCACGTCAGTCACATTGTAACACAGCTGAACACTTTACTTACTTTACTTTACTTTACTTTGCTTGGCAGAACACTAGCGCGGAGGCGGCGCACATTGAGAGCATCCTGATCTCTACAAGTGTAGAAGTGTCAGAACAACTGCAGTCGCACATTTGGTGAAAATGGACATGAATACATCTCGCAGCTTAGAGAGCACATGGATCTTTTGCTGCAGATAACAAGACAGTCTCACATTCAGCCCATTAACGTGACATTTGACCTTCTGGCTCCAGGCAAAACCTGACTGAGTGTGTTCATTCACAGTTCAGATTAGACGCGTAGCTCTAAAAGTTGGGGTGAGCCCACAGAGAATACATGCTAATAAATGTGCTAAACTAAACATGTGCGTCTGTGTGATTTACAGCTCCCTCTGTGTGTCTACGTCAGTGACTACACAGCCCACAGTCTTAATTAAACTTCTTTCCCAAGAGGGAGACGTAGATGTCTCGTGCGGGCTCTGCCTGCTGTTGGTATTTCTCTTCTCTTGAGTTACATACAATAAGAATAAAGTAAGTATTACTTTAAAAGGCGACTTCCTGGCAGAAAGCCTCGTGGCTCACTGACAAGTGGGCGGCTGTTTTACCCAGCAGTGCCCTTCTCTGGAGAACAGTATCAGCTGATGCCTATGAATTCAAACAGACATGGCTGCGTGAGCTCTGCCCCTTGCTTCCCCTGCTGCACGCTTTAACCTCGTTACGACTTAACACCGCTCGAACCGCTCTGAACCCAATTCATGACGTTCGGTGCATTTCGTCCGATCTTTTCATTCACTGTCAACTGGCTAATTAGACAGAATGCCTCAGAATAGTCTTGCAAGCAGCGGTTGAACAGCCAGGCACTAAGACCGTGGCTCACAGTGTTGTCACAACACTGCTGCTACTGCCCTCTGCACTCACAGAGACACACACGTACAGCAGGATTAAATCCTATATTTGGTGTTTAACTTTCCCATGAGACAAGCACACCTCTGAATGAAATAATGCATGGCTGAGCAGAGACTGTTTTAACATCAGTGTGTTTGTGCGTGTTTTCTGCTTGCTTAGCACGGCCCGAGTGTGCCTAATCAGGACTGCGCCTGCAGATAGCCTGCTGAACACAAACGGGCGGACACAGAAGATGCAGAACAGCCCGCGTGCACACTGTGGCTGTCATGTGTTAGTGTGTCAGCCAGTCTTGCACAGCCAAAGAAACGTGACTAGATTGGGAGCAGATTCAGCCTCCTAGTATAAGTCTACATGTTAGCTTGTATTTGTGCGAGTGTGCGTCAGAGTAAAGCCAGTCGTTAGTCACGCTTGGTGAGATACGAAAGAGCAGGGGATCCTCCGCCGTAAGGGACTTCTCGCTCGCCCACACACGTGCCTTCATTTTTCTCCTCCTCTATATCTTTTCAGTCGTTCCGTTTTCCACGTTTCGCACTCTCATCTCTCACGCATTGATGGCGAGCTAGAAAGTGCATCAGATAAAAGCTGATGGCCAAATTCATTCAGCAAAAATGGCGACGTGATGGTGAGAAATACAAGTGATATCAACAATCTAAAGATGTCTATCAACACGCTTCGTTTCCCATCTACAGAATAAGGCATCTGTTTAAAAAAAAAACACTATACTGGAATCATTTCTTAGATGGGTTCCATTTATTTCCCCTTCAGTCTCTGAACTGAGAGTCATCAGATTCTCGTGGTTTCCAAAAAGCTTTTTAAACCTATTTTAACATAACTGTGGATTCTGCTCGTCGGAAGTCAGAATACATGAGCTCGAGCAAAGATAGAGGAAGAGATTCATCTATTTTGAATGTGTTGAAATGTCTGACCTAGTTAAGGTGTGTTTGATTTATCTTCCCGGGCACTTAAACAGCCTTAGAAAATGGACACATTGCTGGCTTGGTAAAACTAATGTTGCCCACCCTAGGGTATTTAAAATGTACCCTCCTCTGCACTCTCTGTGTAATGTACTGTCGGTGTTCCTCTGTTACGCTTGCGCAGCATCTTAAGTTTACGCATGACATCAGACTCAGTGTCAGTGCTCGGCAGATTTTACCAGTTACTATTGAGTTTGGTGACAAAAGTGCATGAACCTGTTATATGATGTCAGTTCTCCATGAAGTACAACAAAACATTAAGCATGGAAAGAGCTGAAGAGTCAACAAGTGGCAGTTTCCTGATTGACTACATTAGCATAATTAAATATCTTGTTGTTATAACCCTTCCCCCTCCTAACATACAAAACACTAAATGATCAGGCCCCAACATATCTTAAAGACCTGATAGAACCGTATTATCCCAGCAGAGCACTTCGCTCTCAGAGTGCTGGTCTACTTGTGGTTTCCTAGAGTTTCTAAATGTTTCTAAATCATGTATGATAAAGCTTAGAGTTAGAGCTCATTTGCTAACTGCATGTCTTCTCTCTCCTGTGGGTTTGCTTCTTCCTCTTTGTCCCCCTCTCTCTGTACCTTTCTGCAGGAATCTGCAGCTTAGAGCTGCATAATATCTGGTATGCAGCTGCTGGTCCTACCAACCTGCCTGGTGTTCTCCCTGCTGCCCTTTGTTGTTCTCTTTGATTTGTCTGTTGATTTCTCTCTCCTCTGTCCACTCACCCCAACCGTTCGAGGCAGATGACCCTCCACCCAGAGCCTGGTTCTGCAGAAGGATTCTGCCATTAAAGGGAGTGCTTGCTCAAGTGGGACTGTTGGGCTTTCCATATTATTTGGTATTTACCTATTTTTTGTAAGGTCTTAAACCTTGCAATGTAAAGTGCCGTTAGATAACTTCTGTTGTGAATTGGTGGTATATAAATCAAACTGAATTAAATTGAATTTAATTAATTTGTGTAAAATACAAATTATTACAGCTAAATGTTGTTACAGTCAAAATCAAAGACAAGACAGCAGGTAAACGTTCACTAGAATGGCACAGATGTCAAGGTACAGCTAAAGTCACCCACCAATGTGAAAGTTAATCAATGTTACTATTGCATTTAAATGCTGTCTCCTCCAACACACACTCCTGAAACAACTGACAGTCGCTGACCCAAAAGTATATATCCCAAAAGTCTCCGTTCTACAGACTGTGACCAATGTCCTATTATTCTCACGAGATGGCCAGTCATTACCCTCTTCAGTTCCACTTCTACAGGACAAAACTAATGTGTCACACGCTCACTCTCTCTCTCTCTCTATAGCTCCAGTAGAGCAATTGTCTCTCGGCCTGCCTCTGACAGGCAGACATGGTGAGGGGATCGAATGGGACAGAAGTAAGGTCCATAAGGTTTATACCCATGTGAATACCCATGTGCACACACAGTCCAATGGTATCTTCTTATATGACTGTATACGAACACCCTCCTCTCCATTTCACGGTTTCTTCATTCAAATAATATTAAAATGAAAGATGCCATGTTTCACAATGTACTTTCTCTAGTTCATAACTGGTATTTACTGCTATTTGGCCGAGTTCATGAAGCCATTTATGAAGCCGTTTTTGGGTTAGATATGAGTTCAGTGAATGCAGCACAGTGTACAGTGCTTCCACATCAAGGGCACAGTCACTTAAGCACTCGGGTGAAACTTTAATATTTCACGAGTTGATTTTCCACCAAACCGTTTCAGGGGACTTTGCAAGATTTTGACTGTCAATTGCAGCCGAAGCTCATTCATCATTTACCATGTGCTGATGTCGTTTAATCATCGCGCTGAGATGCTAACAGCTTCAGGGTGCAGAAAAGTCTTATCTTTAAAAAAACAAATGTATGTGGCAGAAACACAAAACATGAGATGCTTTAGATCCATCCCTTCATCTCGTAGGTAATGTGTAAACCCCCCCCACACACACAACGACACACACACACACACACACACAATGTGCTATAAGGTTGACACAGACCTACTCTACATACAATTCAAAGCATTTTAAGACTTTTATGCCATTGGATCATAGACAGAAAAGTGGAGCACCAAACCAAACACGCTAACACCTTTGAGCTCAAAGTCCTACGGTGCTATACGAGGCACTGCACCACTTTGCTGCCATCTGCTGAGCTAACGTGCATATAAAAATAAATACACGTGAAGAAACAACATTGGATACTGGCTGTCAGGGTGTATGTTTTTCTGTCTCTGTGACAGACTGGTGACTGCTCGAGGGTGTCCCCCGACTCTCGCCAGCTGGGATTGGCTCCAGCACTTGAGACCCTTAAGAGCAGCAGCAGTTAATATAATGGACACATGAATATTGGCTGTGGATAGTTGGAAGTCGGAAGTGCTTTCAGCAACAACACGATTAATCAATATATGAACAAATCTGCGGTTTAGGAACATGTCATGAATCCGACAAAAACATTTCTTAGGACTTCGCTTAAAATCCAACATCTGTGCAGCACCAGAGAGCAAACAGGTAAAGTTTGCAAATAGCTGGTGAACATATAATTACTTTGTAAGAGGTGTATTAACGTAATTAAGTCATTCCTCTGCCCCCAAGTGGCCAAAAAAGGAATGCAGGTTTAACGTAATTTAAACTGAATCCAATTAGAGAAGTGCAGATCATTCGGCTGGAGAATGGAAAGGATTGGTTACATTGTGCTCCAGGTGTTCATCATTGTGGATCAGGCCTAGTGACGTTTCAGGCTCCTTCTGTGAGCGGCACTGGAGCGAAATTGGAGTGGGACACTGGGCGGCTAACCTGAAGGATTTGTATTCAGGGTTTGTTTAACTGGTATTGAGAGAAAGATAGGAAATGTGAAAAAAATGATTTTTTTATTACAATTAATGATTTCATTTGAAAAAAGTTTTGGTGTTAATGGTGTTAATCATAGTTCTTCAAAAGATTAAATTTGGAATCAGCCAAGGTCCGAATCGATCTAAACAATTCAATATATTGACATAAATACAAATATTTAACTTTTAATACTTAATTACATAAAAACAGAATTATTTCACGTTTTATAGAAGAGCTGAAACTTTAAGAGCTGAATAAAAATCCCAGCAGGAAGAGGGCACAGATCGGAGATGCTGCTGAAGCACTGGTTGTAGAGTTTGTAAAATTTCTCTCCCTTTCACTAACTCTCACGAACGCACACACAGCTCCCCCAGAGTCACCTTTCCTTCTCTCTCTCTCTCTCTCAGCACATTTTGCCTTAGCCAGTCTCTCCTCACACACGAACACATAAAGCTCTCTCCACCTACCTTGCATCCAAACATCAGAGATATGGTGTTGTTGGTGCATGCTACTTTGCAGTGGCACAACATGTGGCTAACGTTAGCTAGCTGGTCCCACGCTGGGGGGGCATCCTAGCCTTCATACACACATTATGCACTCACACACACACACATGCACAGGCATGCGTTCCATCAACCGCGCTCCATCCCATTCCACAATCCCTAACTCCAGCGGCCCCGCCGCCCCCTCTGCCCCCCTCCGCCTGGCTACAGTTCTCAGCTGTGGCAGGCCGGCGTCCTGTCCCTCACAATCTTCATTGCTCTCATCTTCATCATCATCTTCACCAGTGTAGTCCTCATAGCTGGTCAGGATGCAGGGAACGACATGGTCACTGTCGCCCTGTGCGTCAGTGTGTGTGTGCGTGTGTTTGTGTCACAGTGGGTTAGCGTGTGTGTGTTCAGTGTGTTATTGTTGTCAGCATGTGTGAGCTAGCGTGTCTGTGTGTGTGCATGAGTTATTGTGCGCATGCATGAGAGAAATGTGTGTATGTGTCAGTAGAGATGTGCTCTCTGTTGTCCTCCTCTGCAGCAGCAGTCCCAGTCCTCTATCTCTACTCTCTCTATCTGTATGAGTATTTGCCTCCCTTGTTCTATTGCTTCCCCCCTCTCTCTCTCACTCTGTCTCTCTTGCTTTCACTCTATTTGTGTCTACCCCTCTCGCTCTCTCTCCATGGCTTGCTCACTTTCCCTCGGTTTGCTCCACTGCCTCTCTTGGCCCGCCTCTCCACAGCAAGATCAATGATAGACAGAAAGAAAGGAAGAGAAAGAGGAGAGACCCGCACACCGAGGTTGAGGAAGGACTCTCTCTTTCTCTCTCTCTCGGTTTTCACTGTCCCTTTCCTCTTTGCTGCTTTGTATGTACAGCACACACACAAAGAGCGAGGAGGAGGAGGGGGAAAAGTATACAGTATTACACGGGCTGGTGAAGATTGAATTGACCATATATTACAGTAGTGGAGAGAGAGAGGTTTAGAGACACAAAGAGTGGATGAGTGAAGCCAAAACAATGTTTTACATCACACAGAATCACAAGCAATAATGTCCCAAACAAACACAGACACACACTGACATTACTGGGGTGACTTGTTCAATTGACATTTGAACACAGCGCAGTTATTGTGCTGGCAGCAGAACAAAAACTTTGGCATTGAACCAAATCAAACCACAGTTAACTGGGTCGCTGAACCATCAACAGCGTGATGGAGACCACACGTAATTACCAAACCTTAACATTAAAGTTTCTAATATTCAGACAGCTCTGGGAATAAAGTGATCGCCGTTAAAGGTTACAAAATGATCTACCAGGAATATGTATTTTTTGGGGCACTGCATCTTCGTCTGCAGCAAAAGCTGAGTCAGGTTCACCTTTTTGCTGGAGTTGTGTTGGCACCTCTGCTGCATCAACTGATGGCCTGATTAAAATGGCCTGTGTTTTTCTCGGGCATCTGATAATGACCTTAGTTGTAGTATATTGGCAGAGCATTGTCTCCCTATCAAGTTATCCAGTGTAAATTTTGTTAGATGATTATGCAACATAATAATTAACATTATGTAATATGACAGAAGTTGTTTTAGCTGTTTTGTAAATAGGGAAACTGCGGTCTAAAACCCCAAAAGAACAGGAGCAGAGGGGATTTATGGGAGATAAAGGCCAGAGGAAGTTGAACAAATCAAAGCACACACTTGGACTCAGGCTCTTGATGCTGACGGCTGGGCCATCTGGACCATACACAGTCACAAACACGCACAGTGTCTGTCTTCTCACCTCCACTGCAAAACAAAAAACGCAGCAGGACACAGAACAAGGCAGGGAACGGGAAACAATGCGTGTGAGAAAGCAGAGGATGAGGTGAGGGAAACAAGGATAACAGGGTTACTTTGAGGTCACTCGCTGGAAAATATGGAAAAAATGGAAAAGCAGTTAAGACAGAGAGAGACAAGCTGATCCAATCAAAAGTCAATTTATAAGTTCACTGATAAAGTAATTGCAAAACACATGATAATGCCTCAAGGTACATTTAAAGCTGGTAATCAGTAATGAAAAAGAATATTTAAGAGTTTTTCCAACTGTCTGAAGATAAAGGATTCAAGCTTGAAGGAGCCAATTACGTTGAGAAGTTGATGCAGGTAGACTACCCATAAATAATGCAATGGCAAGAAAGGTTCCTCTAAGCTCAGCAGGGACTTCATCTTCAGAAAGCTTTCTTGTGCAGAATATGCAGCAATTCACACATTTCCTTTCCTGTGTTTGTTCTGTGTAGTGCATCAACGACATTAATTAGAACTAGACATTGTAACCTAAAATGTCTTTGCATACGAAACTTTTGTGCGTGAGAGAAAGCAGTTACTTTTCAAACGCTTTAGCAAGCTGAGCGGCAGATGCAAGAATTTCTTCTACACAAAAACAAAGAGAGAGAAATGCAATGGTTTCCACGGCTCCAGAGTTAGCACTGAGACTAGAATGTGTGTAATACAGTACAGGAGAGGCACAAGCTAGGACTGGGGTCGACTCTCCAATCCTCTTATTATTTCAAAACCATATACTATGGATCTGCTGCTGAGTGTTTATAAGAGTAAATGTACGAGCTCTCATGAGCTGGACTTAATGTGAAGACGCCAACCTATCTGACATGGATTTTACATACAAACCAGAATTATTATAGCCTCTACTTTGGGTCAGTTGTCGGGGTTTCCAAAAGTCTTGGCTTGTATGAAATGCAAGCTCTGAGGGTTTGGCAAGAAACAGATGGGCATCCTGCTGATGTGTGTCCATACGTACACAAACACCCAAAACAGGCATACATCTGGGATAGCCACAGGCATTCTGGCTCGTGAGGCACACACAACATATTGTGAGTGTAATGATAGCACGCAACATCATACGACCAACATCACACAATAAATGACTGAGACAGCAAAAAGGAAAGCGCATGAGAAAGAAAATGGCAGTACAAGATAAAACAGAAAGTAATGAATGAGAGACAAGTAAGAGAGACGAACAGAGGGAGTGAGAGGATGCTACCTCACGAGCCTAGCAGGCATGCACTACATGTTAACGTTAGTAGGTCAGCAAGCACAGAAATAACTACGCCACGCGTGTTTGTGTGGAAACCTCATGCACTCCCTTCATAGCCAATCGTGGTGGATTCTCCTTTCAGCAGACTGACGAATCAGAAAAAAGACTCCATACATGAACGTTTCAAACATGGCCACATGGTTAGCTTTTACCAGCTGTCTCTTCAGTTTCCACATGAGTGAACTGTCCTCTGTACGTTTATCTCGTCCTATCTCTTTCACAGGACGGACTGACTCCTGCTGAAACTACTAACACACATCAACTATGCAGCAGGAAAAAAATACGTTTTTGCAATTTGTCTAATAGGTTTGTACTGCTTTCAGTAGATAAATAGCAAAGGTGAATGTGTCCACTACAACTTGAGCAACCATCATGCTGTTGTGTTTGTCGTGCATACAGTGCCACTGTGTGGCGAAACGCAGGCACAGCAGCATGTGAAATGTTGTTATCCATATTGTTTTGTCCCATTCGTGCTTTTCAAATCTTCTGTTTAATGTCTTAACGTCGTTTTTTTGCTGACGCTGGGAGAAAGTCTCAGAGAAGATCTGCATAAGTTGTAGCAACATTCAGTATATGAATAAATATACTTTATTACACAGTTTCAGTGGAATCTGCACAATCTCTGTGTGTAGAATGATATTAAAAAACCAGAGAAGAGTGTAGGCTTATGTGAAATAACACAATCTGACCACTGATCACTTGGTGCCATTTATTTCTTTTCTACAGTACTGCCACTGTCAACACATCACACAGCTGTTGCTTTTACGCTACTACCAGGACTAAAGATCAGTACAATATGCCTTTTCTCCCAAAAAATACATCATGAGACTGAATGAAACCTGATTGTTGGTGTTTATATGTATAAGCATTTGTCTGTGTGTTTACCTTCACAGAGATTAATCATCTGCTTAATGCAATTAGGTGCCGTGGCTGTTAGCCCGTCAGCTTGACCAGGACAAAAGACTGCTGCAAAGTTACTACACCAACAAGTGAGTAAGGTTACACAGCTAACAACCTCCTGTTCCTCTGAAATGGAGGGAACACATCTGTTTAAAGCGGTTCCCTGAACTCTCTTTCACTTTCACTCACAAATTACTACTGCTCTCCTTCATAAGGGTATCTTGATTTATAGCTACTGTGTTGGCACCATGCTTGCATGCATCCATTTTCAGCCAGGTGATTTGCTTTTTTAAGACAAGCTCTGCTCAAGCCTCGCCCCCAGAGCTGACCCTGGTAACCAGCCAAATTGAGCTGATTGTAGCTGAGGTCTGGAGCCTGAAAGGCAAATGTGTGCTGGCTCTTGCCCATGTACGGCTTACGGATTTGGCTTGGTTTCAGGGATGTGGACAAATTCAGACTGAGAAACAGCTCCAGTTAGCATCACATTAGTTAGCTTTGGGGCAGTTTCATTTTATTTTTCCCTCAATGAGAAAGACATCAGTGCAGTAATATTCAGTTATTGGAACAACCCCTTAAATCTAATTGTGAGATTAAATGCATGTTGTAATTTTGAAAAATAACAGCCAAGGATCAGTTCGGGAGCAGTCACTGCTCATTAACAAACGTCTCTACCTAAAGAAAGAAGTCCAGTTGCCATGACTAAACCTTCTGACAACTTCACCTGGATGAATGAGAATCTTCACAGACAGCTATCATTAATGTTAAAGCCTTAACCTCTGACCCTGGACTAATTCCTTTTAGTTACTCAACTCCTCTTGGACGTCAGCCAACCTTCGTGATTCCTAGCACCTCTGATACCACGCTATGCAACCACAAAAGACTGTGCCACAGTGTTTCAGGAGGATCATGTCACATATCTTTATCTACAGATACAGGGTAAACACACCCCTGTAAAAGCAGAGCATAAATTGTGCATTCAACTAAAAAGGGTGATTATGTGTATACCGAAAAAGTACTTACAGTATACACAAGTGATAGCTTGATGGTCAGTACTGTAGCTGAACCATGTTGCTTTCTGCCCTAAATATAAGACTCATGGTATTTCTTGAAAAACGGCAGGAACTGTAGTTTCTATAAAATAAGTGAAGTAACATTACATTGATTGTGGGTGCAGAGCTGTGATGGTCCATCTTCCCATGTATCCCTCTTGCTGACCCAACAGGTGTCAGCAACACCTACGGTCCTCGTCAAAGTCTTCACAACAGGTGAGGAACCTTTAGCGCTGAGAGGATGGTTAACAAAAAACCTGTTTTGCCAGCTCTACGTTGCTGTTAGAGTCTTAGCTGCAGATGCAGAGCCCAGGGCACAGTAGAAGTGCAGCTGGTTGGGAAGTTCTCTCCCCTTTCCCTTCTCCTCTCATTCCTTCTCCGTTGATTAATTTGTCAGCTGTGACCCCCCTCCTCAGAGTTACATCATGATGCCAGCTGGACAGTAGCACAGATGGATGGATCCATGGAATGATGCAGCGAGGAGTTTTCTAGCGAAAACAAGTTAAATGTCCCACCAAAGCTCACAAACCTGACTCAGTCTCTTTCATTCTATATGT
The DNA here is from genome assembly GCA_032270685.1 of Microctenopoma stevenorrisi. Lineage (NCBI taxonomy): Eukaryota > Metazoa > Chordata > Actinopteri > Anabantiformes > Anabantidae > Microctenopoma > Microctenopoma stevenorrisi. The sequence goes on along the minus strand of JAUMTR010000019.1, from coordinate 17,923,505 downwards.
TTCTCGCGCTAATTTTGTCCCGTCTTCCTCCACTGTTGTCCATCCTAAAATAGTTCCACCTCTGTAAAGTCTATTAGCAGCCTAAGGTAAGCCTCTTAAGAGTGGCTCTTGCTCTCCTGTGACACTAAGACCAAACAGCAATCATCCACTGGTAAAAACAGAGTGGATTTAAGACTGGATATGTTATGGGGATAAAGAGCATTGTATGAGACAGAGAGGAGAATACTGATGATTGACAACAATCTCTACAATGCTACTACAATACAGAGTCCAGGGCTCATAATGGGGCAGACTGTAAAGTCCACTGGAGCATTTTTTTTCTTTGTGATTCACCTTGAATATGTTTTAAAAAGTTAAACATAAATACTTGATATGATTATAAAGTACATTTCTTTGCATTAGTCACATCTCCGGCAACCTAAATTCTTACTGTACAAGTTTTATAAAAATGAATAATGCTTACTGGCTGTATCTGTGTTTCTATACATTCCCTTTGTAGTTGTGATACATAGACGCACTGAAGAGTTAGTGAATTTGTCTGTTTTATGTATTATTGAGGTAAAGAAATGCATCTCTGATGAACTCAGATAAAACTGTTACAGTAAATGCTGACTGGATAAAAGAACTGCATGAAATGAGATGAAGGGAAATGCAGTGAAAACACTTTGTAGCAGATATCTAACAGTCCTGACCTCAAGAAACACCCTCTGTTATTTAATCCAATATCTTAATGAGTTAAACAAGATTACCCAGATGAATGTGTGTTTGCAGTCTGTTTGTATATCTGCCAAGTGCTGCAGACCTACTTGAATGTGTCTCTGTCTGTCACAGCCTTTTGCACTTTCTTTTATTTGTCTCCTGGTTGTATTGTAATCAGGACTTGTTGGGGTATTTTGAGCATAGCTTACAGAGTTGCAACAGTTTTGCAAATTGGAAAAGCTTAGATTTTTAAGTTTTTGCTCCTGATGGCTAATTCCTGATGGGAAGGTGGCAATGTGACCTGCTGGCAGTCAGTCTGGTGTTACCATAAATTCAGGAATCAAGACTGACCAAGATCAAGATCAAAACTTTATTGAATGGTCGCATTCCATAGAAACAGGCTGAAAGTGTTTGCATTTATTCCCACTCTAACTACTATTGCTTCCGTCTAAAGCAAAACGTCACGGGGATCTGCTGTGAGCAAGAAGATCTACCGCAACCACCCCGACTTCGATTGAAGTTTTGTGGAACAGCTCTGAGCATTTTCACTCTCTGCCTTTACAATGTGTTGTACTATTTGTAGGTGTGTTCTAATAAAAGTACCTTTACCAGTATGATTCTCCATCCACCCATTACTTATGCTTATGCTGTGAATGATTGGGAACTGGGCACTAACCCAACTCACACTGATTTAGCTGCTTTAAAATGGGCCATGCATTTCTGAGCATTGACATTTGTGCATAATATATGTAATTAATTTCTCCAGCCAAGGCTTTAGCCATGTACTCATTCCTGCCTTGAGACCAGTCAGTCCAACAGTGTGTCGTCAGTTACCTACAGCCAGATCTTTTGAAGTGTCTGTCCTATCAACCCAGTTTCCCGTCTCTCTGAGTGTCACACGTTGTCAGACTAACAGCTGAGCAACAGTTCGACATTAGAGCTGCTTCACTACGGCACTAATATGTCACCTCATTCACAAATAACAGTAATGAACAACCTGTCCCAGACCCTTCCCCAATCTGAATCTGCTTAGTTTCACTATCCCTTTATCATTTACTGAGCCAGTGGTTGATTGTGAAACAATTATTTTGGATGTGTTAAGGAGTGCAGATCTCTAGCTCATTTGTCCCCCCCAAAATATTGCTATTTTAAATCGATAAGTTTCTCATCAGAAAGATTATATCAGAAAATAAGTCAGATTCAAAGCTTAACGTATTATTCATGCAAATTGATTGGTAAAACAATGGAAATGAATTACCCTCATCCTGAGGGACACTGATCACATAACCTTGATAACTGACTTATTAGACGTTTTGATCCGAAGCTGCACATGCACACTGTCACACCATGTTCTCTCCTGTCTACTCCACGCGAACCTGCTCTCCTCCCGTTTCTCACCTTAGTAGTGAGGATACAGATGCAGTCCATCCTCACCAGTTCCACTGGCAAACTTTCAACGAAACATCTTCCAGCCTCAACTTTCCACTGACACCACTCGGATTCTTGTTGGTGACATTTTTCAGCCGTCTGTGCGTCTCCATCACCCCCTTCGCATTTTCCTCTTTCATCCCTCAATCACTCTCTCCTCCCTCTCTTGCGTCCGCCCCACCTGTCTTTTCATCAGAGCAGCGAGAGAGAACTTCTCCGCTAAAATAAAGGCTGACTCGGAAACATGGCAGCTGTCCTGATGCACCTCCACCCGCACTCTTGTTTTCCAGCTGCTGTCTTCTCTTTATGACAGCTGGTAGCTACATTTTGACCTCAAAGATTTGGCTCAGAATATGTATCTGTACACACGCAGAACACATAAAAAAAAAAGCGTACAGACACATAAATGCATACACATGGATGCTCAGCCAAACACTCACACTGACGTACTGTGTGTGTATACACAGACATAAGCACGCGCACAAGTACATATACTACACACACACACCACTCCCTGCTGTTTTATTTTATCAGGTCAGTCTCTGTTTGGCAGGAGTGGGGGGTTAGATTGAGTGAACGATAACAGCAGTATAGCAACGGATGCTCCACTTTCAACTTTGACTGTGGTTACTGACAGAGTTAAAGCTCCACATGCACCCTGAAGCTTCACACAGACTTCATACACCACTAAGGATGCACAACATCACTACAGCTGATGCTGGCTTTGAAAAATTAGAGACCAGAGACCATACATACACCCGATTTGATATCTATTGCTGTCCTACTCTACTTGTGTCCAGCTCCACCCGCCTCTTGCCCTACACTCATTGTTGACTGCAGCCAACCAAAACTTGTGCTAATGTCACTGAGTTGTGCTAATTAAAATGTAAAGGGTAAAATCCCTATAGATGTCAAATTCTCCTACAGACACAAGTATTAACGGAACACAGCTTTGTTGGACATCATTTCTTTTTCTGCCTAATAAAAATGATTATTGTACATTTCCATAGAAGATAGCTAAATTAACAACCACATTTTCCAATGAGTAGTATGATAGAAAATACTAACCACCACAGGACAGCTTTATAGTGACTGGAGCATTAAAATGCAGGTCAAACCTAAGTCTTTAGCCAAACAGCTGGAAGGACACAAAACTATTCTGTGGCTATTTCAGCAGGTTTAACAAGACAAAGCCTCTGCATTCATTCTGCTAACTCTACTTGACAATGAAAAGTTACTGAACTGAATTGATTCCCTTTGTCACATTATGTAATTCAATGTAAGCCAATGTTCAGCATGCATAAATGCTCGAATGCTCGAAAACATGGTGTAAAACTGCTAAAGAAAACAGTGTTCTTTCTTTTTGAGGATTGCACAGCTCTACTGTAACCTTAACCGTGCCAACCCTAGAACTGAGATCACCCACAAACCCACCCCAGATAACTATATGCATTAAACTCCACTTACAGAAAGAGATTTCCCTGAAGATGTTTGGCCACTAACAGAAAACAAAATGCTGTACCTTGTTGGAAGTCAGTGGTATGGAAGCTCGCATGGGGCTGGCTGGACCATTGCTGTGGATGGGTGAAGTGACTTTTACAGGCCCAGGGCTGGTTGGACTATGAACAGGAATCAGGGTGAAAGGATATGTGAAGCTTAAACCAATGGCATTTGACAGCAAACAGTTTTTTCTCTTTTCTGAAATGCTGGCATGACAAGCAGAATTACAGAACAACAGGTCACCAGACAGTGAAAATAGCCACCTATATTATATACATTTGCACATATCTGATATTAATTTGACATTTTTTACTTTACTTTCCATTCCTGTAATGTTTCCATGAACTCCTCTGAAGTAATCAGTTATAGCTAAAGCGTGTAAGCTTTTCTTATTTATGAGAGGTGATTGCATGAAGCCAGACTAACACAACAGCCTGGCAAATGAGCTAAGAGATTTGTTTCTAAACCTTCTGAGTTTGGCTCAACCGGATAATTTGATTGATTTGTGATTGATTACTATTGTCTGATTTGCTAATGTAACCTATAAACAGTTAAAATGTATGCATATATGTTGGACATACCTGAGATGAGGTTCCTTGGGCAAAGGCCCTGGAGGACCAGTAGACCAGCTGTGGCTTTTTTCTTGATTGAGGCTAGTTGGATTCATGGTGGAAGTGTCTTTGCCTAATCCTTGATCCTTGCTGCTTGGAAGAGATGTAGACATTATTGAAGCAGCTGTGACTCTGTTAGGACCGGAACTGATGCTAGGACTCATGCTGGTGGGGGTGAGTTTGTCAGGAGTGGTCGGCGGTATAAGGCCTTTGATAGTGCTGGAGACGAGGGCGGAGACGGTCACCAGGTCGGGAGAAGAAGGACGGTTCTGAGGATTAGCAGAGGTAGTGGAGCTTTCTGAAGAAACACCAAAGTTGGTGTCAGTGAGTGTCGGCTTTGTTCCATTCAGCGATACTACAGTAGGTGTTTCTGTGCAACCACTGAGAGGTTCTACCGCATTCACTGTGGCTCTGGGGGATGTGGCAGCAAAGAGAGAAGAGGCCTTAGAAGTATCTGCTGCCAAAGGCCTTGACGTTCCAGACTGGACGGGGGGAAGAGGAGCACGGTACTTGACCTTGGTTGACTCCGGACTGAACTGTTTGACTGGAGAAGATGGCTTTGTTGCAAGTGATCCAGATGGGACTGGAGGGGCAGGGGACTTGATTGATCTGGGTTTGGCAGTTAGGGGTTTTAGGTGAGAAGGTTCTCCAAAAGCCTGGGAACCAGAAGAGGCCTGTGGCTGTGGCAGATTACAGGAGGCAGGGATGGTTTGTGGGTCATTGGTCTGGTCCACTGTCTGATCCCCAGAACACGTGCTACCTGCAAGTACGGTCATCTCATAGTACTCCTGGATATCTGGAAGTAGAGAACTAGACATTAACACATCCTGAATCCAGTTGTGTGAATAAAAAAAACTAATAATTTAAATAACTAATAAACTAAACTATTTAATCAAAACAAAACTATTACAGCTTCTACAGCGTAACAACATGCTGCCGGTCATATGCCAAAAACCCCATGGAAACACAGCTAATACACCAATGACCTCTAGTGGCAGAATGGGGACACTGCTACAACAGTGCACTGCAACAGTTAGTTAAATGTCTGAGGTAGTGTTTGAAATGCTTTATACCCACTGTTACACATTTTATGGGCAGGCACAGAGAACACACTGAAGTGACAGCTGAGATCAAAGGTTTCGCTGCAACCTGTCCACATACAGAACTGACAATACCTCATGAGAACATAGGGTTGTGAGTTTAACACGCACGTATGACGCTCATAAAAGAGAACAGAAAGAGGAAGAAAAAATGTGTATTGTTATGTGGGAAGAGACCAGGGAATGCAGTTGGGGGAGGGTATGTGAAGAAAAAGCACAGGGAATTAAACATATATCTACTGCATAATAATGACCATAAAACAGAAATCATAGATGGAAACTACAAAAGAAAGAAACACACCCTTGGACATAGAGTACATAGGATATTACCATATTACATAATCCAGAAAAGAAAGTCCTGCAGGTGAAGTCAAGGGTCAAAAAGTAACATTTATAAAAGAAAGGCAGCACTTTGTCGAGATAACACAAAGCAAAGGGAGCTTGGTTAAAGGTCAAAGTCACAATCAAAACAGGAACTGAGGCTCATGCCCAGTAAAAGCACACACTCACATGTGCACACATGTATACAAACAATAGAAAGGAGTGTTACTGTAAGAGCTGAAGTTGTGGGTGTGGCACAGAGCAGGTGGGATCAGAGCTAAGAAGTACTGCAGTTTGTCATTGTGCGCATAACTGAACAGACACATGTGGCCCAGAGTGCCTTTTAATAATAAAGAGGCAGAGCTAACTAGTTGAAACAGACTGTTAACTCACGCATTCTGTGACAAGCCATGTCACAGCCATGTCTGTATGTTTTGATCTCAGTTTTCCAGCAAACAGTCATGTGATCACACTGTTCAAACATCTTTGTAGACATCGTGAGCAAACAGTTCCCCTTTTCTACTCTTATGACTAGTCCACTTTTTTGTCTGCTCGCTTTCGTACAAAAACACAAACAAGACAAAGCAAACTGAAATTATGCCGCTGCATTCATTCTAAAGGCATGATATTCACCAACCGCAGGAAACAAACCACACTTAGCCTTTGCAAGAATTAGTTTCTAAATTTGTTAAAGGTCAGCCCACCCCGAGCACAAAGATTTGTGCTATGTTTCCATTCAGATTATTGTCTGCTTTATGTGCCAGCATTTTGATCATGAAAAGTATCACAGTACTCTAGATAGCTGTATGTCAACTAACCTGCTGGATACCAAAGGTGTTCTGTATGTACAAAACATCTAACACAGCTAAAGGTGCTGTTTTAACATGGTTTCTGCACTGTGAGCAACAGAACCAACACTTCACCTACCTGCATGTGTGAAATCCAAGTATCAAAAGAAACCTGGTCTGCTGATAGAAGCTGATTAAGGCAGGTATTCTTACCAAGAAGAGCGCTAAAAAGTTGACTTTGAAAAACATTGATCACTCTATCCAGGGACTGCTGCAGCTGCTGATCTTCCTCCACAGGGCTCTTTTTGGTCTGGTTCTGGTTCTGTTGTTTTTGGTCTAGTTTGACCCGATACTGCTGGAGAAGCTCCAAAGCTCGCTGAGCATCTTTTAAAAAAAGCAAGAAAATAACTTACTCCACAATGATCACAGAAAAGTAATCACAGAGGAGATAGGTGTTCATTAAAGGCCTTTTAAGCAGGGTGACTTTACAAAGCTAGAACTTTTTAGCATCAATGGCACGAGTTTTGATTTGCAAAAGTTCAAAGTATAGTGTTTATTGGCTTTAACATTTAGAAAGATGTAAATGGCTTATTGATAACATTACAATAATAATATTCCATTTATTACAGATTGGCAGTGGTTTGTGGGTCTTTGTGGCAGATCATGTTACACTCCTGAATTTGTTTGCACTATATAAATTGGTAACTTGCTACTATTTGTTGCCATTATCAGTATTGTCGTTCAGATGCAATTGTTAAAGAAGGGGGCAAACTGCATTCCTGGATCTCAGGCACGAACAGCTGATTAAACCGGAAGCACTGACAGGTCACAATAAACGCCGAGGAAACGTGTCAACATTTACCCGTACAAAGAACAACAATACAAGAAATACAAAATTACTATGATTGAATAATTATTTAAGCAGGAATATCTAGACCCAAATCATGAGGTCCATCTTCATAACGTGTAGTAAATAGTACGGTAAAGAACAAGCCGAATTTATATACAATGCCTGAATATTTAGTAGAAATCTCTTATATCACGACGTGAAATTCGAGTTTGTATGCCAGTGAACATTTAAACTTTCATTTGCAGATGTTTTAGAGAAGTTTCGTGTTCGAGCGTTTCCTGACGTAGAGCGCGTCGCGGAGCCTCAAAAGAGCTAAAAACGGATTTGTTCGCTGTCGCTTCTTTGACTAAACGAGGCATATACTGCAGTAACATAAGTACGGACAGAAAATAATCAAAATGCATTCAATTTACCTTTTTGTCGCACAGGCATAGTGACAAGTATTGTCCTCTTCCCCGGTCCGTGTGTGTTTGTGCCACTGTGACAGACCGTCTGTTACTACAGATGTGTGCGTCTGTCCCGGGACAGTCTAAAGTGGGACACCAAACTGCCAGCGCAGTCTGACTTTTCGTCTAAAGAAAAAAGAAGTCGTTTCTGGTGACACGAAGTGTCAAAGCAGTAAAAAAAAAGAAGGGAAACCGTCAAACGTGAAACGTTGACAGTCGCAGCGTGGAATTGGACCCGGAGCTGCAGATTGTCTGCTCTTTCACTTTGAACTCTTCCTCTGTCTCACTTTGGTGAAACTGGTTCTCGGTTTCTTCATTCAAGTGACTGAAGACGTGGTCTGACCGGTTCCGGCGGCCCTGTGGGATGAACACGCACACACACACACACACACACACAATAACAATCCACATAAGACACATATACTTACCTTGACTATTGAAGCATTAAAAGCCTATTCATAAGCAGCTTCTGTATGTTTGTGGCATTGTCATGTGCGACAGGGATACAATTCTGGCTTATCCCATGTTCTCTGGATCCCCATCTAATCCGATCAACTTTTGAGTATTGAATTGGGTTTACCGTTACTGATTAGACTGCCAGAAGTATCCATCCCTGCTCCTCTATAGAGTCTTCATACGTTTTATTGCTGTCATATATTACTTGATAAAACTGGGTAAATAATTGATGGGACTAGATGAAGAACTGTACAGACATGAAACATGTCTGATCTCACTTTCAGCAGGAAGGCACATTGCCCTGCAGGGTTGGTATGGTTGGTACCTGTCTAAGGTGGGCCATGCCCAGATGTGTAAAAAAAGCATCCCAACAATATAAAAAGCGAAGAAGGTATATAGATAGCATAAGTGTAAGTCCACCAGTTCTGGTGGTGTTGTAGGTACACAGTGAAGTGACTGAGTAGATTAAAGCTGCACTACTGCAGGTTTGGCCCCGCCCCTTCAGTCTAGATCAACTACCATGGGCCTTGTTTACAACAATATTACATCTCAGGAATATATAGCATCCACCACAGTTTTTATAAAATGTAGGAAAAAGGAAGTACAAAACACATCAGACCTTCTTACATTTAAAAGTAAGAAATATTCTCTACCATATGGTAGTTTTTGATCTGTGAAATATTTGGTACTACCAGTATTGCTATAATTTAGCTAAAACTCTCAAGCTACTTACTGCAACAAGGCTAAAGCTAACCATGAGCTTAAATCACTCCCCAAACCAGACCAAAAACTAGTGACTTTAGTATTAAATCTTGCATGAGCCACATTAGTTAGCATTTCTAAGCTAACATGTTAAATGGATTGTTTGTGTTTACGCTAGCATTAGCTAGCATAACTACATGTGTAGCAGTGATCTGACTTGTGTCTAGCCACTACCTTCTTGTGTTTTCATTGAATTGTTTTTGCGTTGTCATTGTTAAAACAGTTTCACATTGTTTTCACAGTTTCTTTTGTGGTGGTGAATACAGTCTATAGGTTATGTGATTGAAAGATTGGTGGGTGGTATTGCCTTCTCAGTCCTTGTATCAGATGCATACATCCAGGACCTACTGTATCTCTGCACTGGGCGAATGAAAACCGTTATTGATCTTCTCCGGATACTCTGCATAAGGCAGAAATCGTAATATGGATACAGACACAAACAGCTGTCAGTACAAAGACTAAAAAGAAAAAAAAATCAAAAAGGCAATGTTACAAAAGCAAAGCGGGACACATATTGTATGTCTGTAGACAGTGGAGTGACACGTCATCTGCATAAATACATTCACCACACAGGCATCAGCTGAATACAGGTCATGGACTCAGACTCTGGTACTGTTATTGATTAGGTCACAAGAGCTTATTGACTGCTCTGGTGAGTGCACACAAACTTTCATTCTGCGACTTTTACATATACAAATGCCAGCATAATGTATGAGTCAGCGCAGGGAGAAATTTATGCATGATTGTGTAAGTGGGTTGGTCGGTCAGCACACAGTTATCATTTTGTCCAAACCAGTGTGTAAAAGACAGAGAAAAGAGGAAAGGGAACAAAGGGACAATCTGCTTCTGTCAATGCATGTGTTAGAGAGTGTGTGCGTGTGTGTGTACTACAACCCTCTATTGTTTATTGTCAGCCTGCGTCACAGTAAGCAGAGCTGTTCTACATAGGGCACTGATGTCATTCACATTGGTGAATGGTAAAAGACAGCCAATGAAACTTATCTTAACATAGTATTATTCAGCCGTGCATCATGAGTATCTCAATGGACTAGTAGCAGTTAGCAGTGGTCAAAGTACTCAGATCCTTGAGTAGAAGTAGAAAAACCACAGTGTAAAATAGTTCAGATGTATTTTATAGTTCAGAAAGCATCTACCAGTTAATAAATTAAGCTTTTAAATAATTTAGAATGTTTGTTCTAGATCTATATTACCGATGACAAATTTTTAAGTTGCATGTACCATTTGCCATATCACAGAGGACGTTTATACTTACCACACTAAGACTTTTTTCTTTGAGGTACGGGATAACACAGTTCGTGTTCCTATCTCTGCGAGGCACCTAGACAAACAAAGCTTTCCCTCTGTCATCCACAGCTCAGATAAATGTCTAGAATAGACGAGATGCACAGATTCAGAAGGATGAGGAAGAGTCAGGCTGGACAGAACTAATGGACAGAAAGACAAAGTGGCATCTGCTCGGATGACAATAGCCTCTACTGTTTTATATCCACCAGAGTTCACCAGCTAATCACTTTGCTTACTTCACCTCACCTCCTTTTCTCTACATACCTTCTTTTATTACAATACCTTCCCATTTTTCACTATATTTCACTTCCACTTCATAATATTCTTCCTCTGTACCCTCCTATACTTAGATTTCTGTCTATTTAAATTCCTTTCTAACCTTCCTTATTAAAAGTGTTCCTTTTTCACCTCTTCTATTTTTCTATTTATTTGTATTTCTTTCTTCATCAGGAATAGATACAATAGAAAAAAATGCTTATTAACCTCATCCTTCTATCACAGAGCTCAGTGCACCAGATGGAGCCCAGGTTACCAATAGTGACATTTTTATTATTTGTACAATAGAGACTTTAGTACATTATTCAAAACACTTCTTATATACTGAAAAATGGTACGTCCCAAAGCCCAAAATGGCTCCAGTATAATCGCTGCACAGCATTTTTTCAATTTTATACATATAGTATTTTTTGTAAAAATTGTATCTTAAATAGTATGTACAGATAGCGTCTGCAAAATGCATTCTAAACACATGATATATATTATATATACTTCAGCAATTACATTTCTCCGCATTAATACTCAAACTTAAACTGGAAGGATTTCAACTTGCATGTGCAAATAAATAAAGAAATAAATAGTTCTGTTAAATCATCACTAAAATTTGTCCAACTTATAATTCAACAGCAGTTCTCTCCTCGGAGGTCAAAGTACTTTTTGTCACACAACAGAAGAAGCAGCATTCAAGTTGGGTAGGTGTAGGTACTGCAGAAAGCATGAGTACATTCACAATCAATATGAGTCATTTTAAATTGATTTCATTCACGGCTATGTACAGTGACACTGCCTTCAGCATTTGTTCAGCGCTTATGTATTTTAAACACATAGAAAATGACCGTTTTTAGAGTCAAATACATATATATTTATATATATATATATATTTATATATATAATATATTTGTATAACACAAATTCACAATTACAGTAGAAATACATTTTATACAGTTTTGGATATTACATGTGTAGGTCTCCAAGTCATAATGTGCGTACTTCCGTCAATAACTTTGTTATAAGTGTCATTATAAAATATCACAATTTTTGAGCAAAGCTAATGTATATCAATATATTTAGAAAGAATTACCTGAAACATGTAGTAAAAAATAATTATATTATCAAACCTTTTTCTCTGTTCTCATCACAATATCTTTGATATTTCAAACTCTAAATAGGGTTATGTACCTGTGGTTAAGATTTCCCAACCGCAAAATCGAATCTGTGCCATTGTGTGTCCCTTATGTTTCATTAACTAAATTCAAATCCATATTAAGCGAGCTGACACAGAATGAGCACAGAGTGACACTGTCATGTCAAGTAAAAGCAAAGGACAGGGAAGAATGTTTTGCTCTGAATTAAGCATCAGATGTTACACAGAACAGAACAAACCTCGCTGCCATGAAACATCTTGAGGATGTGTTGCATTTACACAAAGACAGAACGGAACCTCTTCACTTTTTCCATACTTTCTTCTGTCACGTCAATACAGTGTGAGCACGAGCGTTGGATTTTACCACACTGCAACGGCTGCGACTGAAACAGACCAGAAACCTCTCATGCATTATCAGTTTCTAAATTACGTTTCCCTGCTCTATTTAATATGCTCTTTCAAATACAGCCTGACACAGTCAACATCAACCAACAATGCTGGCAAATCTAAATGTCTCTGTACAACTAGTGTCTATTCTCCCCAGGTTACAAAAGTTACACAGAAATTTCAAGTGTAGCCAGAAGCCTTTGTGACACAGATCAGATCCTTCCCTGATTGTCTCAAAAGAAAAAATAGGATTCACTGCAGATTCACCCCTTAAGACACTGACACTGTGTGTTTTACCATTTGACTTTTGTAGGGCCAGCTCCATTCTCTTTCTTTTTCCACAGGGAGCTCAGCAGGCAGGATGCTTCAGCAGAGGAGATACTCGTTCCCTCCTCACTAAAGTCTGACCATGTGCAGATCGGATCTGGGCCACAAAGAGGTACTGTAAAGCTCTGATGTTTTGGGCCATTGTAAATACAACCAGGCAGGGGAATAGGGTCCATATGGCACCGACTGTAGAACATCAGTCTTACTGAAGCTCAGTAGTATAATACATCTAGAGTGTTAAACTCTAGAAGCCAACACAAAATAGCTCTTTGACAATGACAAATGATTTAAAAGCATGCTGTCACTTTATCACACAACTCAAACAGCTAGAGATGTAACATTACTGTAACAATAATAAAAAACATGACGGCAAAATATGGCACAGGAATTATGAATAATGTTACAATGTGTTTGTAGCATATTGTTGCTATGATCAACCTAAAACTTTGACAGTGACTGAGATTACACTATTAAATATGTGCCATGCATGGGGCACATAAGTCTGTGTGTGTCTGCCTGTTAATTCTAGTGCAATGCACTGTGTGTAAACATTAGCATGAGTTACACAATAGATGGCACTGCCGGACAAATTAGGCTCTGCTGAAAAACTCAGTGGGCTGTGGCTCAAATATTGCTTTAGCTCTTTTCAGCACAGCTGTGCAAGCATCATTGTTATAAAACAAGTAAAAACTAAATTAAAATAACAGTGATGGACTGTGAAAAAGGTTTTCTATACAGAAATAAATCAGTAGGATACTTTAGAAAAGTGTCCATTTGAACGAATTATCCCTGTATGTTAGGAGATCATTAGATTAATCATAATGTTGCAGAGCTGTCTGTCGAAGCCCTACAGATAGTGCAGCTCTTTATGTACACAAGGCCGCACTGATTTTCAGCTTCTTATGGTTCTACTTTGGGAGGTAAAGATTTGTGAATGATTTTAAACTCTATGCATTACTCATTTTAACATGCCTCTGCGTCTAGCCAAAAAAGTAATCTGGATGATGTCATCTGGTTGTTGATTCTACAGAGGTTGCAATCTCGGTCGTCCTGATATGTTTTAAAAGGGTGCAGGCTTGGACAAGTTTAAAAGAAATTACATGCATGTGCTGCTCAAACCACTGGAAGCAAGTTGAAAATCAGTGAAGTCACTTTAAGATTTCAATTTCTGCACACTGGCGGCAATAACTGAACTGAAGACAGAAACAGAGACAGTAGAGGAAATGGAAAAGAAAGTGTACAGTAGAGAATCTATATCAGAAAATGAAAAACAGAGGAACAAAGAAGATTGAAGATCATGGAAAGTGCTACACTAAACAAATAGTTAAATACCCACCATGGACAGCAAAATAAAGAGCAGTAAAAAAAGGCAGAAATACCCCAGAACCCTAACCAACCAACAAACCGAACTATTCAAGCTGACCAATCAGAAGACTTCCTAAGTAGCAAACCAACCACAGAATCCGAACAGCAGCAGTCCTGTAAGGACTGTAATGTTGCTTTGTAGTCCATCCAACTGTTGTCCAGGTCCCTGACTGTCGATGGACAGAAGAGCCGATATGTTTCCTATAGTACATTTGGCACTAGTATTTGCCTTTGGTCCAGCAATAGGCAAATAAATGTCTATGTGTTTCCCTAAAAAGGTAAAAAAGGCGGCTCATTTTTCAGTTCCACAAGCCTTCAGGGGAAGGCAAGTGGGGTGGTGTGGGATGACGATGAGCAGAGAAGAGAAGCGTTGTTGTATTTGTTTGTTATAAAACTATTTTTTAGTGCGTGCTGCTGTCTCTCAGAACCACCAAGTCCACTGTCCGCTGGAAACTCTTCAGCAGAGAGACGGCTGTCTCGTGCTCCATGTGTAAAAAACTATGTCCGTTAGCCTGCAAGGCAAACACGCAGCACTGTCAACAGCATGTGTGAGTGCATGTATGTACAGAGGCATGTGTGCTGCAGTATTTCCATACATTGTCTATGTGTGAGTGTGTTTGTGGAAGGATGAAGGGTCACTGCCATCATTATCTCAGTAACACATCACTGTTGGGGAAAAGAGAGAGAAGAGGAGGAGCTACACAGTCATGCTGTAGAAAGAGAAGGGGTAAAGACAAAACAGGGCTTTTAGATGAGTTCATCCAGCTAAACTGTACATCTGTGGAGAGAAGATGAAGGCGGAGAAAAGAGTGGTGGAACACAGGAAATGAATGAAATATGAAGGGGTTAAGCTAGTGTCTCATTTTGACCTCACAGTAAAGCCTGTGCAGTTTCTTCTAGCATCAGTTTATAAAAAACATTTACATGTCAATAAAACTCATGTAATGCAGAGAATGAGTGGGATTTTGCCATTTCATTTAGTGGAAATCGATTACTTTTGACTCATTCACATGAAAGGTGGAAGTCACTCCAATGGCTATTGTTGCCCGAGGAAATTCATGCAACTGCAGAGCCTAACAGTACATCCATCAACAATCATGTCCTTCCAGTTGGCTTTTGTACCTTTAATATTTAAGATTATAGTCGATATAGTCAAAGACGGTCCTGCACTAACGTCTAGTGTTTTTAGGCTACTTAAATAATATTACAAATGTAAAAATAAATATTACCTCTAAAGTTTTTCATGGTCACACAGGCTAATGATGAATAAAAGAGAGGGTGTGGTGACATGCCAGGTTTCTGGATCAACAGACACACACACACACACACACACACAGAAGCAGAATATAAAGGCAGGTAGACGTTTGTGTAGCTTAACTATAAAGTCTGATAACAACATGTTTACTAGAGCTGTTAATAGTGTCTGTATGCTTCTGTTGAAAAGCATGTGTACGAAAATGACAAAGAAAACTACAGTATGTCACAAAAGTGAGTACACCCCTCACACATACTATATCTTATCTTTTCATGGGTCAACACTGAAGATATGAGACTTAGATACAAAGTAAAGTAGTCAATTTACAGTTTAACAGTGTAAATTTGCTCTCACCTAAAAATAACTCAAAACAGTCATTAATGTCTAAACTGCTGGTAAAAAAGTGAGCACACCTCTGTGAAAAATGTGCCCAAAGTGTGGATATATTATGTGGCCAACTATGATTGTCCAGCACTGCCTTAACTCTCTTAGGTATGGAATTCACTAGCACCTCACAGGTTGCTACTGGGATCCTCTTTTACTCCTCCATGCTCTGGAGACATGCTTGGCCAGTCCAGCACTATTACTCTCAGTTTCTTTAGCAAGGCAGTGGTTGTCTTGGAGGTGTGTTTGGGGTCGTTATCAGGTTGGAATACTGTCTTGTGGCCCAGTTTCTGAATGAAAGGGGTCAGGCTCTGCTTCAGTCACAGTACATGTTGGCATTTGTGGTTCCCTCAATAAACTGTAGCTCACCAGGGCAGGCAGAACTCATGCAGCCCCATATCATGATACTCCCACCGCCATGCTTGACTTCAGGCAAGACACACTTGTCTTTGTAGTCCTCACCTGGTTTCTGCCACACACATTTGACAGCATCTGGAGCAAAAATGTTCGTCTTGGTCCAATAATCCATTTACTTAGTCTTTTTGTCTTCAGCAAACTTCAGCAGACTTTCTTCTGCATCATCTTTAGAAGAGGCTTCCCTCTGGGTCGCCAGCCATGCAGACCAATTTGATCCAGTGCACGGTGTGTGGTCTGAGCACTGACAGGTTGAGCAGCAAAGCACTCAGGCGTCTATTTTTAAGAGACTACCTCTGCATATGACACTGAGAACGTGCACTCAACCTCTTAGGTCGAGGCCTGTTCTGAGTGGAACCTGTCCTGTTAGCGCGATGTATGGTCTTGGCCACCGTGCTGCAGCTTAGTTCTATGGTGTTAAAAAATATATTTCCAAAAATATATTTCCAACACTAATAATATTACAGCCCAGCCCATCTTTATGTAGACCATGTAGCACTAACGAGTCACCTGACACAGGGGATGGAAAATGGCTAATTGGGCACAATGTGGACATTTTTCACAGAGGTGTACTCACTTTTGTTGCCAGCGGGACAGAAATTTTACAAACAAGTTGTAGTCTGACAAATTTACTTAGTGTCAAAGTGTCTTATCTTCAGTGTTGTCCCATAAAAAGATATAATAATATTTTTACAACAATGAGTGTGTGGGGTGTGCTGACTTTTGTGAAACACTGTGTACATGAATTCGGTCCTGCCCAATGCTCTGCCTCTAAACGAAGCATTTGGAAGGTTAAGGAAGGGAAACTGGGCAGTTGTTTCAGGGCTATTTGAAGATCAATTGTGAGTGAGAGGGTGTTACCTGCAATATCTTGTCTCCAGGCTGCAGGGCGGAGGCGGCAGGCCCGTCATGCTGTACCCTAGTAACAAAGATACCCTATAAGTCAAAATGATACACAGTTAGGACAACACAGGGACACGATGGTTTAGAATCTTTGCCTTTCTTATTCTCATCTTAATATCCACCCACCCCCACTCAAAAGAAAAAAATCACATTTCTGACAAAAATATACGGCCAGTACATCAGTGCATTCTCTTTGTTCTAAATTTGGGGTGGCATGCAAGTGATGCACATTTGCTGTTGACAATAAAACTGCTAGTATTTCACAGTGACTCATTAAACATTCCCGAGTTAACGTTACTTATTTGCATCTATCTTAACATTTACAGAAACTGGTTTCAGATATATATGCTCTTAACGGCTTGCCATAGAGTAGACATAAAGTTAGAAAGAGAGAAAAGTAGTAATTATATAAGGAATATGGGAAGAAGAATATGTGTGGGATGGGTTCTGACTAAGGGAAAGAAGTAGGTAGCAGGCAGGCCAGAAGAAATTTCACCCCCCATATTTTCCCTCAATAACGCAAGGCAGAGATTGTAAAAACACCAACATCTTTTCATAGAAAGCTGAAAGATGTTTTTAAACACAGAAAGCATAGGACAACGTAGCTGTTTAGACTCAACATGTTTCCACAGGTTGTGCACATGTTGAACACACAAACTAGGGACCATAACAGATAAATGTGCCATAAGAAAGTCACACCAAAAAGTTAACCAAGACCAGTACGATGTAGTAGTGACAGTGCTGCAGCACCTACATACTACGGTCTGTGAGAGAACACGGGAACAAACACATATACTGCATATCAAAGAGGTGAATATGTTAGAAGTATTAGTGAAGTTACTGCACACCATCACACTGGCATTAATACAGTGAGCCTCATACATGTATACAAATAAAAAATAATAGTCACAGATAAATGAAATTTTATAAACACTACTAAATGTTGCCAATTAACTTTAATACTTTACAGGTTCAGTCACATGCAGTACAGTAACTTCTCCCTGTCAAACACATATGGAGCTCACTGTACGTTACAAAAATGCTTGTAAGACGTTTTGTAGCATTAGTAACAACAATCAAAATATCTCAATACAATAAAATGTATTGTTCTGCAAAAAACATCTATTTTTAATATGATAAATTTTCAGAAATGCTTTTTTACCATAGAATCATACCGTGGATGATGCTTTGCAGTCTAGAAATAAGATTTATATACATGACAGTTCATAATTGTGTCTGTTGTCAACAGCAGCTCAGTGTGCCAAGGTGACATATTTCGCAACACCAAGAACAGGAAAATTGGATTTTGGAAATGTTCATGACCCAGATCTGACTGAAAATCCATGTTCTTCTCCTTTGTTCTCAAACTGAGCCACAAATAAAACCTCTTTGTCAAAATCAGAAAATCACTATGCTGCCATTTTAGAAATCTGTTCATATATTCTGGAATGTCAAGTAATTAAAACCTTTAATCAAGAGACAAATCATTATTATTAGAATAGGTGTTGTTAGAATAATAAACACATGTGCAGAGAAATATTTATGTTGTCTCCTGGCATTTTAAAAGAATAGCTCAGATAATGTAAACTTTGGTAAAAAGTTGTTTTCTTTTCTTTTAAAGGTAACTTTTAAATGTCCAAAACATCACAAACATCATGTACTGTCTCAAACTATAAAGCTGTTTTCATACACAGTCCATTTATAAAGTCGGAATCCCATTCTAATATGGAGTGAGTAACTTATCTCTAATACACCTTACCCTATTCGAAAAAGTCACATGTGTGTACAGTGTGTAGAGAGGAGAAGACAAAGCAAAACAACTTCACGTGCCTTAGTGAGAAACTAACTGCAACACTGAAGGCTGGTTTTATATCCAACTTTGACAGATGTCAGATATCCACCGAGAGACCATGGTTGAGACTGTGGTGCACTAACATGAGCAAAGCAGCTATTCAAATGGCCACATATTTCACCTTTCAATATTCATATATTTGCTAATGTTAACTGACATCCCTGCAGATATCCAGAAAACCAGTAAGTCATATTAATTGCGTTGCATTGAGTTCCCCAGCATTATAGTAAATGAGAACCTTTTGGACTAAAATGAAATACTGTAAGGTATTAATTTATCTATACATAAGTATAGTTGGACTTTGTGATGCTAGTAATATACTGTATGCACAAATATAATGAAATTACTTGACAAAGACCTCCGCAAAGAAACTGCTATTCTGCATTGACGGCATTTTCTTACTGTGTAACATGGTATTAATAATGGACAAACTGCAGCTGGTGGAAGCTTTATGAATACAAGTAGAGATGGGAATGATTAAGTAACTGTACGAGTCAGCAACTGAGTCACTGGTTGTCTTCTCAAAACTAAAGTAAAATGATGAATTGACAGTTTCTATATTATCACACCCCCAGCTTGATTAATTCACCCCTTGTCACAAGGGATGTACAGAGGCTGAATGTTTAAAGAACTCCTCTTGTAGATTTTCTATTAATAGACCAGCCGTCTCGTCACTTATTCAACATCTGAATAACAGTAAGTAAAATCTGTCATACTTCTCATCCTTAGATCAAAGTGTTGAACATCTAAAATCACCAACAGTGTCCCAGAACTAAGGAGCCTGCCTAAAATAGCTGTCAGAGCACTGCAAGCAGCCTCGCTTTTTTAGTCTGTCTATAGCAGCATGTTTCTAGGACAGACTGCCATGTGCAGCAGGCCTGGGGGATCTGAAACTCCAACAGGCTCCATGTACAGGCACACACTGATGGAAAGCGTAAAATGATAAGAGAGTTTGAAATGTCTTAAAATAACGCTTAATGTAAACATGAGAACAAATCTATATCAAAATACTAAAATATTTAGGTTTGTGATAAGTAAATTTTGCATTTCTTAGATCACAGTAAAAAATAGGTTTTAAAGATAAACTAATCACATACAAATACAATACTAATGATGTGCAAAAGCATAAATGTGTTTTCAGCATTCAAAAACGGGGTCTAGTGGAATTGCTAAGGGGAGAATATGTCTATGTATGTATATAAATGCATGACGTGCATCTCATGTCTTATGTATTTACCCTGTCAAATACATAAAGCTAAATTCAAATGTTTTCCAACAGAGTTAGTTTGTTTTCCAACAGAATTAATACAAAACCACAGACTCGGACCGACTTAAACTTAACCACGTCACCTGCTGCCCCAAAGACAGACAGACAAACAGATAAACAGAACACTGCGGTAACAAGCAGCAGTTTCCATGACAACCCTGAGGAAGAGCCGGGGACACTGTGATTGGTTGGCAGGCTGGGTCGGGTCGTACCATGTCAGAGGGTTTGAAGGGGTTCCCCTGGCCACTGATGCCCCCAGAGATACTGAAACCAAGACCAGGGTTCTTCTCTATTCTCACACACAACTAGAGAGAGAGAGAGAGAGAGAGAAAGAGGAAAAGAGAAAAGGAAGACAAGAAGAAAAAAAAGAAAGCAGGACAACTCAAAATAAAATACAAACAACATCAACACAAGCAGAGAGTAACTAGAGAACATGAACAGGGAATAAAAACTTCCATGTGATAGGTGACATACTGGAGGTCCTCAGTTCTCAGGCAAAAACCACTGAGCCACAAATATCCGTATCAGAGTCTTTTTTTATTCTGCAGAATAAAAGCCACTTCATACTAGGAAGGGAAAAACAAAACTTCTCAGGAAGATCAGCTGATATGCCTGGTGCCAATGGCTTCATGTTCCCACCTAAACTGGTGCAGTGATCTCCATCTGTGAAATATCTCAAATTTAGAAATACGCCTCCACGGCTTTTGCTAGACTAGTTTCTTCAAAAACTGTTGCTGTTAACGTGCTAAAAATACACTTGCAAGTAGTGGACATTATTATTCTGTCTCTTTAAATGCTTATTGGCCTAATCTCAGACCGGCTAAATGCAAATATCTGATATGGTAGAAAATGTTTCTGCAAAATGCATCTAGTCTCTCTAGTGGTTGCACAGAAACAGTAGCATCTATTGTCTTGTTAAATGAGTTTACTGTTTAGCATTAAGCACAGCAATTTGTAGAGGTGTCAAATAACTCATAGTAGAAGTATACTGTGCCAGTAGCACGCACCGTAACCTACATTTAAAAACAGATTTAGAACAAACTATTCACCGTTATTTGTAGTGTTACTAAATGAACCCGTATCCTAAAACTTAATATCCTTTTACCCTAGTTACCATATATTTAGCTGTTATTCGAGCAGCCCAGTTTCAAATAGACATCCATGATAGCGTTGGATGTGGTTTGTGGCCAGACAGATACCTGTTCCTGGAAACCGTCCGTGCTCTTCTGGCCTTTAGTCTGCAACAGACAACGGGCGCTCTGAGGCCGTGGGTTGGTGTGGGTGGTCATGACAACCTGGTTGCTATGGACCATGCCCTGGTTTCCATGATACTGGGGGTTGGTGGCAGGCAGGGAGGGCTGATGAGAGCTGTGGGAGGTATGGGGGTTGTACTGGGGCTGGTTTCCCGATGGAGACAGGGCCATGGGCATGCCAGAACTAGGGTAAGCTTGGCCAGAACTGGGAAGGGCTGGAAAAACAAAAAGAGAGACTTGCTAACATTTAACACTGTGAAATTCAACTTCCTGAATCTAATTTTGTGCAGAGTGTCACATGGCCCACATTCTTCATTTCATGAACTTACTCTTGCACTGTTATGGGAAAACCTTTAATCAGACAGATGCTACAGTTCCTGGATGTGTGCTTATAATCCCAATAATGAAATCGCCTACATTAGAACTCAAATAAAAACTAACACTAAAATAAATCTGTTTACCTTGAGACATGTTGCCTTGGTATTGCCCCGGCCCTCCAGAAGGAACCACTGAAAGAGGCATTCCTGGTTGGTACTGACCCCCCTTGTTCATCATCCCATCGTAACCCTGCTGCCCAACCACACGATGAGGCGTAGTGGCAGAGGAGGAGGAAGACGAAGTGACGATCATGGTGTTGTGTGATTGATGAGAAGGGTTGTGAGAATGGGCGCTCTGTGGACAGGGGAAGGTGTAGTCAATGACATGGCATGGAAAATGCTCACTGACGTCCAAACCGGAGAAACAGATACTGGAAATGCTTTTTAATTCATTTGTTCCCACTAAGTCTAAAGATTCACAGCAGTCAGACTTCATACATTTTCTGCAAAAAGAGTATTAACAGTCATTTACATTTAGACAGTCTGTATCAAGAAGGCAGCCTAAACTACGATAAAAAGGTTTAAATAGACCACATCACTTACCTTCTTCATTAGGTTATCAGGTGGGACATCCCTACGGCCAAGTGAGTAGGGAGCCCACTGGTTACCCCCTGACACCCCCTCCTGGTCATTATCCAGCATGCCACCTTGCTGAGACGGAGTCTAAGACACAGAGACAGAGAAAACAAGCATTACTAAAACAAGCATTATTAAAAAATGAACATTTAGTAATTTGTGTATCAACCTTGTCCCTGTCTGCATTTCAGATGGGTGTGAGTGGGTATGCTGATTTGTTTTTGCTAACATTTCCCCTTCTATTTGGCATTTGGCCATTTTGTACACCACCACAATGAATTTGAAATTAACCACACATCAAAACACACAATCCTTTTTGGGGACTCATGCAGTAAATGATTAAAAGATACATTTGATACATAAGGTTTGACTTTAATCTTTGCAAATATCCTTTGCAGTCAACAACTGCCTGAAGTCTGGAAACCATGGACATAACCATGCAAATGCTGAGTTTCTTCCCTTATCCTGAGTGACTTAAATAAAATACCTTCACTCTTAAAACACTTGTTTCACTGTATATTTTGTATATTTATGAATAATCAGTTTTGCAGCATTTGGATGAATCTGAGCAGAGAGTAAAGCCCTATACACTTTCCCTATACAGACCTATACAGATTCTTTCCTGACACTTTTATCAGCTGTCAGGTCATCAATAACCACCACTGACACAGTTCCATTAACAGCCAAATGATGGACCCCTCATTGGTCCTAATGTGATGGTGTATAGAGGCCAAATGCCAAAACGTATCATTCGATTATTCCTGGACCTAACTGTATAGAAATAATATACAATACCTAATAATAACAATAATCAAGCCTCACAACAAGTCCTAAAATGGTTCAATGTGGTGCAGACATGCAATGCTGACATTTCACACACCAAAGATGCATGCCTGTATACTGATATAACACAGAAGAAGCCTTTGTTCAGCTAGTTCACTCTTTGTTGTTTCGGTAACTTGATCTTGACACTGTGAAAGTGTCTTTCTGTCATGTTGATGAAGACTTGAGAGCTTTGAAGACCCAATATTTTGGCATTTTATACCCAGGTAGGCAAGAGAGTTAAAGCAATTTAAATTATAATTGCAATAATGGCTCACATTGAATAGTTAATGGTAGTTGGGTGAAGAGGCAGTGGCAGCTATTCTCTAGAAGTACCTATGTGTGCAGTAAAAATAGAAGTACCAGGGGTTCATTGTTCTCATATGGATACTCACAGCGTTAGCAGACGGAGGAGGAGGTAGTGGCAGCCAACGGCCAGCAGGGGGCTCATACTTAGTGTTATTGTAAAGGTTAAAATTCAAAGTGCTGCTGCGCCCCTGGCCGTGACCCCCGCCCTGACAGAGCATGCCCAGCGTGAGCGTGTTGTGCTTTAGGACACCACTCTGATTGGAGAAGACAACATCACATGACATGGGTGAATGTGTTGTGGAAGGGTGGGGCGGAGCCAGCACAGCGGGCTGCAGCTTGGTGACAACACACTGTGAGCTCCACAGACAAATAAACAACAATGATAACACTGATAAAACAGCAACAACAAAAATAGTGCAGAGCTGCTGAAAGCATAGAGGAATGTTAGCTAGTGATCGGTCAGTACACACGAAACATGTCATACAAGCAACAACTGGCGGATCATTTTATTCCAGGATTACCATATGCGTTTTTTACTTAGTTATGCAGTAGCATGTGGGAATATAAACAATTCATTCCCACAATTTCATTAGGGCATGTTAAACTTCTCTATGTGAAGTTTTAATGTTTCATTTTTACCACAGCTCTTACAAATGACAAGATCAACTCAGCTTACGTGTCTCAGTGCCGGTTTAGCTGCAGTGCATTTCAGGACATCTGATGTTCAGCACATCTTCAGCACATATCCACAGTAGTGAGGGTGCAGTAGGTCAAGTTAACAGAGCGACAGAGTGGAGAGGACGCATGCAGCTAGACACAAATCTGGTAAACCTTACAACACAGACTAACACAAATACAAACAGGGAGGTCTTCTGAATACTCTGAGAGTGTGTGAGTGTGTGTGCATCTCCCTCCACGTTGTGCTTGCTCTGCCTTTACGTACCCTGTCCAATCGTTTGGCTTCTATGTGCCTGAGAAGTTGTTGCCTCCAGTCGGCAGGCATCTTGGAGGTGATGTCTTCAGGTTTCTGTGGCATGACGGGTCTTACTTTGATGGTGTCGTCAGGTGGCTTCTCGGGGCACGGTGCCAGTGTGTAGTCCGGGGGCATCTTCTCTAACAGGGCAGCCATGGTGGGACGAGCCGACACTGGTCGGGCCTGAGGACAATGGGTCATAAAACAATTATGCTGGACTTGATAGTGAGTAGCTATTAATCAGACGTTATATTTTTTAACAATGGCGAATGATTGGCAGTTATAATGTTTGCCATCTCCATCAGCTTTGTATAGCATGTCAGCATGCTAACTTCGATGAATCAGCACTAAAGGCCAAGCGTTGCAGGTCAGGAGTAATTTCAGATATAGATCATTACAGATTTAATTTCCTTTCAGTCTGTCATGTTGAAATCCACATTAGGTGCCTTGCACATGTAATCTGTTTGCTGCCGGCCACCTCCCTGTTACTATTTTAGGAAACGTATGACTTGGGCCAAACTCAGAACATCCTGAAAAGTAAATTCAGGGACTTTAGGGAATTTAGGAACATATCTCTAGGATCTGGGATATGATGCCTGCTTTTCTCAAATAACTGGTGGAAAATGGAAAGAGAAAAAAACATTACTCAGATATACACATATACTGCAATTCTCCTGTACTGTACACGTAAGTTATCATAATTTATCTTTTATTTGTATGACCACGAAGTCAATAAATCAATCAACCTCACTCAATCATCTCTTTTTATAATCTCACTTATACAATGTTCTAAATGCATTTAAAATCATACTGGCATTATAGACACATTAGTGGAAAGTAAAGAGTACATAAAACTAAACATCTTACAGCAGCAGCTTTGTTTGAGTCAATCTACCTGAGATGCTCCATAAGTCTCAGTACTGTAACTCCGGGCGGACAGGGGTCTGCGCTGAGTCAGGCTCTTGGTTGGATAACCAATCATGGGCTTCTTCTGCTCCTGGTAGGTGGGATAGTCATCATCATAACGACCATTTCTCTTGTTGTGCAGCATCTGACCCTGGCTGTCTACCATGTTGGTAAGAGCAGAGTGATCCATGGGAGCGGCGTAGGCGAGAGCCCGACCATAAAGAGGGGGGTCCATCTGAGGGGGACAGAGGTTTAAGACTTAAAGATTTGAAGATTTTCAAAAACCTGCCCTAAAAAACTAATTTGTGTTTTTGCTGTGAACACAAAACAGATAAAGTGAGATAAAATTGGATATTTTAATTTTATTTCAAATAATAATAATAAAGTGTGAGCAGATTTAAATTAAATGTGTGATGGGAAAATAATGAAGCTCCATCAGAAAAGACATCAGTTTAGTTTTACAAGATATATAATTACTGCGGTCACAGTTTTAATCAGTGTTTCTATATCATTTATTCTTTTCAACACTAGGATTAACACACACAAATGAGCATAATTTGGCAGATAACCTGCATACACTATACTTTACCTGCTGTCTGTACTGAGATTCTTGCATCGCCTCCTGTTGGGCTTCATGGACTCTGCGAAACAAAGCCAACTCCGTGGAGCTCACCAAGGAATCTGCTCTCCTCAAAAATCCTGGTCTGGACCTCTGTGTTGGGACTGGCTGCTGCTGCTGGCTTGGTGGACCATCCTGACTAATTGGCGATTGGGGGAAAGAAAACATCTCTAGTGGTGGGTATGCACGATACCGAGGGCTCACCAACTCCTTGGGTAATGTCTTTCCTGTTTGACTGAGGTACTCCAAGGCCTTGGATGATTGGCTGACATAATCTGGTGTGTTGGGGAAGGGTGGGGGGACCCGACGATCCATGGTCACCTGATTGATGAGAATGTTTTTTGTAAATTGTGCATATACATATATATAATTATACATTGTTACAATTATTTAAATATGAGATACCATACACCCACACTTATTACACAGTTTCCAAATCTCTGCATCAGGAAAGTCTGAACTGTTTACCTGGGGATTGTAGTTATGGTCAAAGTGATAGGCTTTTTGAGGGATGGCAGGTTTATGGTTCTGTCCTGGCTGATTCTGGTTGCTGCCATGTCCTGGGAAGAGCAGTTCATCATCTAACATTGGGGCAGACTGCGACCGAGACATGCTGGTCTGCTCCATAGAACCAGGCAGCTCCGGGCGGTCCAAACTGGTTTGTTGCTCAATGGACGAACTGTAACTGTCCATGGGAATACTATGGAGAGTAAGAAGAGCGTGGAAAATGAGCTTGCAAAAACTTTGTGGTCACTTGACATTCAGCACTGACATAAGATTTGATTATCCTATTGTAAAAAACGAAGAAAATCATAAAACTAAACCGACCTGTAGACCTTGTAGGATCCAATGTCAATCTCATCAATGCTCTGTGACTTCTTAAACCTAGACCGTGTCTCTTTCATCATCGGGGACAGACGCTCCGAACTTTTACTCATCACCACGGTCACCTTGTTGCCCCCACTGACAGTGAGTTGATCCTTCCTGTTCTGTTCCACTTGATTGTTGTGATATGTCCAGCTGCCTGGCAAAGGTCCAGCTCCTTGTTCCATTCTTAGAGCAAAAATCGGGGAAGTGTCAAACACCGTTATATTGGCCCTTAGTTACAGTATATACTGTACTGTACAGTAAATGAGCCTGAAAAAATGAGCAGTCAGAAGACTGTCAGCAGGTACAAATACTGCTATAAGAAATCAATTAAATTACCTTGGGTCCATCTCCTTCCGGTCAGGGTTGGGGCTGGAGGTGGGTGTAAGGTCCAACTTGGAGGGAAAAGCAGTTCTGTCTTCTAGTGGGCTAGGCGTCCGGGTCCAATTCTGCCAAGGATTCGGTGGTGCTCCAGAGGACTGTGGGTCATTGTCTGGGGTGGAGCGTTGATTGTTGTGGAAGGGGAGCGTCTGGGTGTCCAGTTCCAGAGGAACTCCTACGATTCGCTCTTGCCTAAGGAGTGGACGGCGCCCATGTGTTGACTGGCTGCGAGGTTTGGACCCGAGTGGAGGATTTCCTTGACTTGTAGTAGACGATGGATCTAAAGGGGACTCCTCGGCATCAAAACACGTGTTGTCATAGTGAGGCGCCTCGGCCCAATCAAAAGGCTCGCTCAGTGGGCGTCGATCTCCACGTTGCTGTAGCGTTCCCGATGGAGGGGTTTCTCTTTGAGATAGCAGGGGCTTGGAGTCGATGGGTTTGGGGAAGGACTGGGCCAGTCTACAAACATAAAAAATGATAATCATTAACTATTCAGGAAAATAACAAGATGAAGAGAATTCTATGGAGATGCAATAGTACAAGCTGTATTTAATCAGAGCCGGTGGGCACAGCAAAAGTTTCTCTCATATTTGCTGAAACACCAATGCGGCCAAAAAATATGCTTGTTGTAATTAGCATTTCTGAGAGCAACCTTAAACAGAAAATATTATTGCCTTCAAGCTCATTCACAGCCACTTTGTATTTCTATTGCAAATACCACATCACCAAAAGTATGCAGTGACAGGGACCTATGCAGACTGTGATCGGTACATCACCTCAGGACCTGTGAAATAACAGTTTAATGTCAAAAAATACCAAAAGAAGATTTCAACCTGCAGTTGCTCCAAATAATGAGGAGACACGTGGGAACAGTGAGGACAAAAAATAGTTTTTCTTTGTCTATAACAATTTTTTTTGGGGGGGGTATTGTGCTATAATAAAAAAATAAATTAATCATCGAGGTGAAATAATTAGATCCATTAGTTACAAGATTCCAGATCTTTCTTTTAAGTTTGCTCTTTGATGATGACAATACCAGTTTCTATTTTCAAGCTTGTAAAATAGTAGAAACAAGCCGTTCTGATTGTCTAAGATGAGATGTTTATAGTTTTTAAACACCATATCCAAATAATATCTAATGCCAAATCTGTCAAAATCTATCAGAAGCGCATTACATTTAGGGCGTAATTTCAGTAGAAGAAAGTATTTGTTTCGTTTTATGCATTTGTGTTTAATATCACTGCTGACGGTGTTGTTGCAGGAGCCTGGACTGGACAGCTTTGAAGGACAAGAGAAGAGAGCAAACATAGAACATGTACACAATTCTGCAGCATCCTAATGAGTCAATGACCATGACTGAGCTAGCAGAGAGATGAGATAGACACTGAATGGTGGAGAAAGGCGGTGTGGATGGAGCAAACAGATGGGTAAATGATAGATGGAAAAGAAGGAAGGTTGGGACTGAAAGATAAGAAGAGGTCACGGATGGTCAGTGGGAGCAGCGGTAATAAAACTAAACATGAAGCAGGTGTGTGTGTGTGTGTGTGTACCTGTTGGTCCAATGTGTCTGAGGGACCTGGTCCTTGCCGGGAGCCTGCAGAGCAGGAGCGTGTGGGTGTGCATGGGAGTGTGTGTGTGAGTGTGTGTTGGCGGGCGGGTTGGAAGAGCCCGAAGAGCCCTGCGATGGGGAATAGTCAGAGTAGGTGGCTGAGGAGCCGCTGTGGTTCATACAGTGGAGCTTATCCACCTCATCGTCTGTGGACTCTGCACACACAGACACAAAGAAAGACAGACAGTTCTGTTCAGTCAAAATGTCACTTCCTCTTCTGCCTGATAACCCCCTTTTACCAGTGCTGAAGTACCAACATCTTTTCCATATTTTACTCCTGGGGATTTTATTTATCCCTCAGATGTTTATCTCCATCTCAGGAGGTGTCACGTTTACTGATAGTGAACTAGGATAAGTTCAGATTCAACACCCTCTTTGCTGGTCATACAATGTGGCCAGTTAACAGACTGGCGAATTCCTCTTGTGATAAGAAAGAAGCTACTATCTCAGCCCAGACACTCAGCATCTAGCAGATTTTGTATTTAAATATCATCTCTGCAACAAACTAACCCTGCCATTGGACATGTAAGTTGGTTGGTACTCCTCTACTAACTGCGGCAACGCACCCCCCCATCTACTAAAATAACATGTGACAACACCACTTGGGAAATTGTGATTTGTTTATTTACATAAACTTTATAGAATAACCACTGACACCACATTTCTTCGTTCAGTACAGTCAAAGAAGAAGAAGAAGAAGAGAAAGAATCCACTATATTATCATTGATACATTTTTTCATGTTACAACAAAATATGTCTTCTGCATTTGACCCAAATGGGTGGGGGGCAGTGAGCAGCCGAAATGTCTGGCTTTTCTCTCTGACACTTGCTAGTAGGTACAGTATGTATTTATCTATGGATTCAATGCAGAGCTACGAACAGATCCTCACATGGACACCAACAGAGCTTGTGATTATTACTTTTAATCTTTAAGATTTAAAGATTCGGAATCTTTCAAGGGCAAATTAATGTTTTTAAATCTCTACTTCTGACTGTGAACTTTAAAAAGGCCATGTGAGCTAGAAGAAAATCAGAGAGATCACTGAGGCAATGAAGAGGTGTGGAAGAGGAATTAGGTGACTTCTTCTCGTCATCTGTCTTTTAACCCAGATTACTGCAGTGCTCTCATTAAATGTTTGTACAGTATCAATTGAGGCAAGACATGTCCTGTTTTTAAAGCGTGAATTGTATAAGAATTTTCTTTAACATCTTGTGCACCTGAAAACAAGAAGCTGTTTTAAAAGGAAGGCTAGGAAAGAGCGCAGCATCAAAATCAGGAAAGTCTAGTTGCATGTGTTTTTGCATTATGTTGTACTCTCATTGACAGTGTATTAAAATATATATATATTTTGTAAATGCTAATAGCAATATGTTGCTGCGTAAATGTTATATGTGTATGTAAAATAGCTCTTTTTAAAGCACACTGCACTGCATTGTATAAAGCCCATGTGTGGTGTAGCTATAGCAAAGCAATGATCCCAAGTCTCGCCACTTAAAGTTTCCTAACTATGATTTACCTCAGAATCAATTGGGAATTGTGGTCCAAAATGAGGAAAACATAATTGAAGCTAGGAGCTGAACACATGTAGATTTACGGTTGAGGTTTATGGTATTCCCCACCTCTCCTTGTTATGTGCTGAAATAATTCGCTTGCCACCATGACTAATTAATGGACCAAATTACAACATGCCCTACAGCACTTAGACCACATTAAATTACTGTGGAACATTATGTGTGCAGTCGTGAGTGAGTGTGAGCCTCTTTGTGTATCTAGTTGTCTGCGTGTAGCTGGACACATTTAGTACTCTACCTTTCTTGTCCTTGCCCAGCAGCACCACCTTTGGTTTGTACATCGGTGGCTCCACCAGGGTGGGCCTCATGTCGGAAATACGGATGTCATTGGGGGAGCCGCCCATCGAGTCCTGAGGAAAGATGAATACAGTTCAGTACTATTACCCTGGTAAGTATAGAAAACAGAAATGCAGGATATCTACTAAATGTGAATTTGATTGTACACATGAAGAGTATTGTACCTTCTAAAGGTTTTCAAATCTATGTTTCTATTCCACCAAACAGGACACATGCCTCCTTACTCTGTGTCCGTGTGTGTGTCACAAACCTCTGAGCTCTCCGTCAGATCCTCTTTATCCTTCCTCTTGGGAATGTCAATGCCGGAGTTATGCATTGATCCCTGATCCATTAGCTGTGTCTGAGAGAAGTCCTGCATCTCTCTGTCTGTCACCTAGAAATAAATTAAAAGTGCTGAACATTAATACTGATACAGATAAACCTATTGATCCCAATGAACAATCTGTCGTTAGCCAGCTGCACACAGATGATGGCACTGCTTGACCAACTGTCCTACAATTGTCCTTAGTGGTTTGCAACTTTTAGCAACTTGTGGAGTGGACGAAAGTAGCTTTTCTTCGTGTATGTGTATCCTACCTCTTTTGGAGGTAGCGGCCACGGTGGTTCGTACGGTTCTGTGTGGTGTGTGTGTTCCATGTTGGTTCCTGCCGAGGTGGCAGTGCCTGTGCTCAGCTGGTGCTGGTGCTGGTGCTGGTGCGGGTGCTGGTGCTGGTGCGGGTGCTGGTGCGGGTGCTGGTGCCCATGCCCGGTGTGTACGCTTTTACCCACAAGGCTTTGCACTGACTTGACCATGTTCTTTAGGTCTTCAGGGTAGGGTGTTGGGTATCGTTTTAGGTTGATTTCCACCTACAAATAAGGGGGCAAATTACTTCATACAGTAGGTAAGTGCAGACATGCGAAAGGGAGACGCACTTAAGTAAGAACTTCAAAGGAATACAACATATATGTGTGTCACCCATCTCAAGATGTTACAGTTTCTATTAAACTGTTATTTCAAACAATATTCTTTATATAAAATTCATATGAAATCACTGAACCTTGAGGATACACAGAACAGTGGTTAACGTAACAAATGAGGAAAACAAAATGAAACACAGGCATAGAAATATGTTTGATCAGATATGAGATAATAATGTTTTCACCTTTGTATGTCAAACACTATAAATACACTGCTACAGGATCCGTGTTGTCAGAGGTGTGAATTCTGAGATATCTGAGCATATAGAATATGTCATCATGGATAAACAGGCACAATGTTTATCCACAACTGAACCAGAATATGAAATATATTGCTTTATGTTTTTAGCAGCTGCCTACTACTTGTACAAACTTGTCAAATTTGGAAATTAGTTAGTCTAATGCAAGAATTGCAAAACCTGCATCCTATGACTCAATAACTGTGAAGGCAGAGACAGACCAAACAACAGATACTAGATAGAGCTGACCTTGACCTTCCCAGAGTTGTCCTCCTCTTCTTTCTTGTCCTCAAAGTCAAAGGCCACAGTCATCCTCTGCTGTCTCTGTTCCTCCCACAGAGTAGGATTAAAGCTGTCGCTGTCCGACTGGTAATCTGCACACAAACATACACATAACACATAGAAACGGGATAGGGTTAAAATATCCACAAAGTCAACAACATGTAACGTCTCATCTCATATCATGCAGTGTAAAAACTGTAATAAAACAAACTGCATTCTGTGGCCCTGAAACACACACACACACACACACACACAAACTGTTTGTACCCTCATCGTGTCGCGGTTGCTGAGGAAACATGTAGTTGGTCAAAACTTTCTGTTTGGTTTCTGGGTGGGCTTCTGTCTGCAGCGGAATCAGAGCCTTGGACTGCAAACAAAGACATCTGTTTGGTATTCCTGAGAGGTTTTCATTGATCACATCCATTAATGAAGTAAATAACCCTTTGTCTGTATTATGCATACACGTGTATTAGAAAATGATCAGAGTTACCATCTGCTGTATATTACTTTCATTTTAACATACAAATCATTGCATTATAGGTATTCTTATTAAACACATCGTTCAAATACTGACATGCATTTTAGAAATAAACTTAGAGATTTCCATAAGTCAGAAAAATACAAAGATATGATATTTACAAGAAAGAAAACTACAACAAAACCCCACTTTTAGGAAGCCAAAAGTGGCACATTTGACACTTCTGTGGGCAGCAGAAGTTGTCTATAAATGGAAGCGACTGAGTACTGTGGCTATTCTCCATACAAGTGGGTGCCGGGCAAAGACACAACACAGAATGCTCAATGAGTTATAAAAATGTAGCTCAGGGTAACTGCTAAAAGCTTAAAGCTTTGAGGAATATGGTGCTGCAAGCGTCTCTATTTATGATTGTGCTTTAAGCACATCATGGCGCGTGAATGCACAGAAATAATGTAGCTGCTGATGTCCACAAAAAAAACGTTAGGGCATGGCTAAAGTTCACCAACGTTCACCTAGGTGAAACTTATTAGCTGGAGAACAATCCCACTCTGTGAAGACACAATAGTGCTTGTGTGTTATAATTCGCTTAGGCCCGTTATGTTTATCTGTACTAATGGTCAAATGTCATGACCAGGTAATGTTAAGACCAAAGAGTTGTCACGTCTCTATGTCTACTGGAATTCTAATAGGATATAGTAAAGTATAAATATCATATATTGTTTGGTTCCCCTTTTAGTTTCAAGGTGTTAAAAGTTCAAGTTATGAAAGTGCAAATGACCAGACCGGCTTTGGGTTTGAATTTTGAAGTCTATGCAAACAGCAACAATTTTAAATGTAAATCTGAGCTTGAACTACTATTTCACTAATTGCATTTGAATTTAAAATGTGCCTTCTTCTCCAGCAGGTCAACAAGAGTGTTGCTTTGACTTTCGTCTAACATCTCTGATTGTACTTTAAACATGTGGACCATGACCACGAGATGATGGATGCAGCAGTACGTGCATTTTCCATTTACACCATAGCATGATAAAGTAGCATAATATGAAGTCTCTAGCTACATGTTCAAAAGTCTGAGCCTCAGAATTGCTAAGAATAAGATATTTCTGTCCACATCAGATTAAAAAAAAATTCTTGTAAAAATGCTTTTAGTTTTTAAGTTTAATCCGAGGGGGAAACTAAGATGTGTTATATTTATATTAAACATAGAGAAGTAATAGCACCTTGAAGTGGTTTTAATACAGAATGCCAGGAGGATGTGTAAAATGGGAAAGGAAGCAGATTATTAAAAATATTAATATGTTAATCAGGTTTGTGTGTGTGTGGGAAAGAGTGTGGGAGGTGAGAGAAAGATACCTGATTGTCAGAAAGCCACAAAGCTGCCAGGTCCTTCAGCTTAGTGAAGGTGAATGGTAGGTTCTTCAACCTGAGAGAAAGAGAGAGAGATGTTTCTTCTGCCCACGCACTGTACAGCCTGCAGAGCATGTAGCCATGGCAACACACTCACCCATTCCCATGGTAACTGCAGGCCGCGAAAGCAGCTAACCAAAATGGCCATTGAGAAAGTGCTGCGTGCATGCGTGCATGCGTGCATGCGTGCATGCGAGCATGCGAGCGTTCGTACCTGTTATCACTGAGGTTAAGGACTCGCAGTTTGGTCATCTGTCCGATCTCATCAGGGAGAAACTCCAGCTTGTTTGACCGCAGTGACATCACCGTGACGTTCTTACAGTTACCAATCTAAAAAAAAGTTGGGTTTTTTTGTAGTTGACAAACGAAGCCATATCTGTTGTAAAGATCGTGTTAGCAGTGCAGTGAGGATGTGCGTTGTGTTTGTCACGTATTGACCCCCCCACACACACCTCGCGGGGCAGCTCTGTGAGGAAGTTCTCGTCAGCAGCAAAGGTCCTCAGGCTGTGCAGGTAGCCAATGGTGGGAGGCAACGACTCCAGCTCATTACAACTACAGTCGAGCTCCTCCATCAAAGACAGACTGAGCGACAGGAACAGAGGCAGAAAACAAAGACATGAGGAGAAAATAACATAGTAAATCGTTCTTCAGGCGGCAAAATCCTGCGGTGACTTTATATTATTTAAAGAGTTTGAAAGGGTGAGGGTGACACCTCCTGTTACTTTATCTGCTGTCAACGAAGCGCATGAATGAATTCATCCTTCTAACCAGTATAATCTGTGTCCTCTGTGGTATTACACTGGTGAGTTGCACTGTGTGACACGTCCCACTGCTGAACACAGACTCTGTAGTTTCTTTTTAGTTAATCCCACACCCACCATCTTGCTCCTGCACGTGCTCATTAGTGCACAAAATGCACATTTATCTGGAGCTGAAAATAGGCACTAACCAGGGCAACAAAAACTACTATTCTCAGCTGTTTTTTTAATGAATTGTAATGTCTTTTTATAGGAACTGTGAACAAAAATAGAAATAGATGATGTAAACCTTATTCTTTAAACGTGACCAAAAACATTCTTTTCCTTTTCCCCTTTTTTTAATACTTGAACTTCTTCCACTCCAGCATAAATCACAGTCCATGGCAGGCCCTCTACAGGACACTCTGACCGCCCCCTTGACTGCCATCACTGGCCTAGCAGCACACTAACAGCAGGCTAATGTTAATGAGACAACAATTTTACAATAATATACTGTCACTGTGAACATTGAATTAGTCTGCTATTATTATTCCCAGTGGTCCAGGCCATCTGGCCCACCATACGGCCGACAGGAGAGAGGTGAGGAGAGGAGATTTCTACATTAATATATAAGCTAAGGTTACATTCTACTTAGCTCATTATTTCTCGTCAGCCATGTTTGTATTTGTACTCCTTTTTCCAGCACAAAGTTTGCTAGAGGCATAGTTTAAATGTGTCAAATGTGAAGATTACGCGGTTGCCATCTGCCAACCACCTCCATAATCCTACATTCAATGGCAGGTGTTGCAAGGAAGCACGGGGGTTCAGTGATTAGTCATTTTAAGATGCAGTTGGGTTTTCATCACGTGCTACAGCTAATCAGAAAGAAACTTGAACCCTGTTTGGACAGAGAGTCACGTCTGGTCTTAGTTACATGAATAAATATGCAGTTTTACAGAAGAGTGAACTCAGGCACAGGCAGTCACAGGCTAGCGCAGGGGTCGGCAACCTGCGGCTCCCAGGGTCTACCACGTCAGTTCATTGCAGTGCTCCAGCAGTCAAGTAGCTATCCAAAGGGAAGTCCTGAAATTCTTTCTCCAGAGCCTGAAAGATCCTGATCTGAGATGTTGCACGCAGCCGCTGATGTATTATTATGGATGACGCAGCTGTCAGTGCACCAAGTGGTCGAATGTGGTACATGCACAGCGTTTGTAGCTGCACATAATCTTTCTGGACAAAAATGCTTTTCTGACAGTAAAAACTTGCCAACCCCTGAGCTAGCAGGCTAAAGATCTCTTCTGCAAAAACAGCAACATATTCCACATAAATAACTGACGTACAGTATAATGTAGGAGAAATTTAGGAGCTTTTTCGCATAGTTCCGTATTTTGGCTTTCCATAGACACACGCCTTTTTTGACCTTTATATGAAAGTAGCTACAAAAATTAACTAGATGCTGTATGACAATGGAGAGAATACAATAAAATATGTCCTACTTCACCTCTATATACAGCGATCTTATGAATATGAATACAGTGGAGGTTTGAATAAAAATTGCAGGCATTCACTCTGAATTGCACATACAGTTGCATATGCAGTTTACAACTTATATTATCTCAAAGCAACTTATAGAATGATCCTACACAGAGACAGAGGGGTAATAGAAGGATTGTGTTTCTTATTACAGCAGAGGAGTAAGAAAAGGATCTTGTGAGAAAGGAAGTAACAGATCTACAGTACTACTTATTAGGGCTAAAACCTGGGATTTGTTCAAGAAGACAAAATGTTTCTGCAGTGTTCAGATACAAATAAGTAAAGTTTTACGTTGAGCACACCAGAACAAAAAACAGAATACTAAAGTCGTTTTTATATTAAATCCATCACAGATTAACAGATTCAGATTCAGATTGGGATTAACATGAATTAACATTAAGTGTTTCCGCTAATTTAAATCAATGTACCAAAACTTTCTGTTTTCCAAAAATGTTTAAGCTGACTGAGTGATCCAGACAAATTCACACGAAAAACACAAAAACAAAACGTGTGTAATTCCAAAAATGTTCATCTTTTTTCAAAAGCAGTTAATCTGATTTTTGTGATTTAATCTGAACTGTGATGGATTATAATTACAGTACTGTAATCTTTTTACATGCAATCATTTTCATCTATACCCTGTAGATTTCAGCAGGGCTGGTCCAGTAAATTTCAAATAAGGATGATGACGTTATTTAAATACTGGATTATGTCCAAATATTGAATGGCAAGAGTTCTGAAGGCATCCATGAACATTATATATTTAGTTCATGGCATTATTTGTTTGAATTTAATCAGCACGAATCAACAATTTTTCTCACAATTATGCTATGTTTGCATCTGCAGCACAGCTGAACATCTATCCATCTCTGAACACACCCCTGGATCCAGGAGGCTAAAGTTACTCACCCTTGCTTGGGCTTCGCACTAATGCCATGGCAACGCAGCAAACACAACACACAAACCCCCCAATAATCAGCCAGCATAACAACAGAGCAACTAACAGTAATACACAAGGAAACCAACAACAACAACAACCCACCAGAGATTAACAATCCCCTGCTGACAT
This sequence comes from Microctenopoma stevenorrisi, assembly GCA_032270685.1. NCBI lineage: Eukaryota > Metazoa > Chordata > Actinopteri > Anabantiformes > Anabantidae > Microctenopoma > Microctenopoma stevenorrisi. The sequence continues at coordinate 17,886,402 of JAUMTR010000019.1, read as the reverse complement.
ATTCAAAAGTGACAAATGATACTGTTTTTAAAGTGAAACAAAGGTCTGCATGGCTTCACTCTGTCTGTGTTTCCTACCTCCCGATGGTGTTAGGCAGTGAGGTCAGCTGGTTGTCATCTACCTTCAGTGTTGTCAGCTTTTTCAACATTCCTACACCACATGCAAATACACACATAAGCATTTAACACAAAAACATTCAATGTCCTCTGCTTTTCAAAGACACACTGAGCTGTGAGAAAAGCCGGTCTCAAGTTTGGAGTTGGTGACGGAATTCAAATTGCCATTGAGCTCATTTGACTCATGAGCTCGTGACCTGTTTTTAAAGACTAACATCTTCGAGAATGACTGGACAAGTTATAGAAATGAATCATCTGGGATATGCCCACCTCCACCACAGTCATCTACTGAGCTCTACAGCAAAATCACAGCAGGAATCAAAGAGGTGGGGATTTAAATTCTGCAGATGTGTGTGTACCTATCGAGTCAGGGAGGTGCTGCAGCATGTTGGAGGACAGCAGCAGGTCTTCTAAGGCCTCGCAGCCTGAGATTTCCGTGTCCAACGTCTCAATACGATTCTTAGCTAAGTCCAAGTACCGCAACTGACGAAGCTTCCCTATCGACTGGAGGCAGAAGAGCGAGACATTTTCATAATGCAGGAAATGCTGATGAGGGAAAAATGTAAACCAAAGTTAAATTTAAAGCTAAAAGTGTTACTGTTCTCACCCCAGGTATAGATTGTAGAGAGTTGTTGTCCAGCCACAGCTCCTTTAAGTTGTGGATCTGTTCCAACGCCTCCGGCTAAACCATACAAACACAAGAAAACATATCAAAACATATTAACGACTTATCAATGAATGAATCAGTCATGCATACACAAAATCATTGCATCCAAAGACTTTGGCAGAAATTAAAAAAGAATATTGGCAAAGTGAAACTGGCAACCATTCTCTAAATGCCTACTCTCTGTTGGCAGGAAGCAGAACATACAGCCAACCTACTATGTCATGGTCGACTTCCTGTCTCAACCTGATGCTGTCTTCCTCCCGCATATAGCTCTGCCCCATTTCAGGGTCCAGCTTAACCTGTGCTTTATCCGTAAATGAGGCAGTCTACAGAGGATTCACCATATGCTGTACGGGGTCTTGAAAAGTGAACTTGGCCCCTGAAATGGGACACAGCATCTGTGTTTCTGACACTGCTCTCCTCCTTTGGATTCCCATTTTCTACATCTATCTCTTCATAGATACAAAGAAAATAGATGCCTAAACGCATATATAAGGTTCAAAACATTTATATAATCCTTCCTATTTAGAAATAAAAGACAAAAAATGTGTTGTAGTAATTCAATCTCACCATTTCAGTGAATTCATTGCTACCTAAATCCAGCCGCTCCAACTGTGTTAGTCTGTGGATGGACCTGAGAGGAGAGAACACGTGGTTATTACAAAACTACGATTCAAATTACACATGATAAGTTTACTTTACTAATAATAATAGCGAGTGCATGTTCTCTTGATTAACCTGATTTAGATTGCACCTCACTTTATAAACTCTTAGGGGAAAATATAATTCTTGATGTTAAAGTTCTTGCTTAGGATTTGAATCAATATTGCTCAAACAGCAAAGTCCTCCTACAATGAAAGGAGGACTTTTATAATACTGCAGCAGTAGGATTACTGGCTTTAGTGTAGTATTAGCACTTTTATTATTCCACTGTAACAGAAATGAGTATTAACCCTTTTTTTTTTTAAGTTATCAACAGTACAGTTAGTATGTTCCTCAGTGTGTGTTGCTCTGTGTGCACAAATAACATGGATGAATTCAGTCAAATGACGGTGAACAGGAAGCATTTAGGCTTCATTAGCATTCAAGAACACCTGCCACGGATAAATATAGTTTTAATCTCCACCCCTGGGAAGGCAAGGAGACATTTGGTAATATCATGTAGCATCTGTGTGTGTGTGTTGTCATTTGCGGAGCGCAGAGATTAAAATCCAAACTCTCGCTCTAACACATTTGTACGTGCAGAGACACATATGGTGCTTTCTCTTACTTTGGCATGGTTTTCAGGTGGTTTTCTCTCAGCTCCAGGATCCGTAGTTTGGAGAGTCTGAAAAACATAAGGCACAAAAAATCCAATTAATGTATTAGTTTCAAATGTAAAAAATGCTACTAGGAATGTCACAGAAGGCCACGCAACACGAGATTAATTCACCACACAGTTTTGGCTTTTTGCCTTTATCACTCTGATGAATCAGTGATGTAATTTTGACGGAAGCATCTCCGTTATCCATGCACTGCTGCATAGGCATGAAATCAAAGGTATGGAAGTTATAGTTCTTTCATTTTCAAGTTATAAGAACAAAGCAATTGCATGCACTACATAGGTTTACCTGCCAAAGTTAGCCGGCAGATACTCCAGGAAGGCATCGTTTAAGAAGAGCTGGGTGAGATTCAGGAGCTGCGTAAAACCATCTGGGAGTCTGGAAGAGTGAGAGAGAGACAGAAACAAAAAGAAAATATGGAATGAAGCATGAACAATGCTCCCTTAACAAACCCTAAAGAAACTGTTAGCCGCAGTTAGCCTGCAGATGGCTCTTCTGTTCACACACACCCACTCACACAACGTAAAAGTAGGCTGCATCAAGTTGCTTTACACGGCTGATAGGAAAACAGCAATTACCAACATAACGCCTGATGCTTCAACTATAGCAGAATGTTATCAACACCAGCACATTTATGCAGTAGTTATATGTCCTAATGTGTAGCTGTGCATGGACATCTCTTGACAACAGACTGAGACTGAGAAGAATCTGCTCCAAGGCTAAAAGCATCAAACAACAAAAAACTGTTAAATATATAAATACTGTTATACATTTGTTGGTAGACTGAGAGAGCTAGTGTTTTCTGTCACGTGCTGTGTTGGTGTCTTACTTGGTGATAGGGTTTACACTGGCTTCTACCACAGACAGGCCTTTACAGCATTTGATATTGTCCGGAAACTCCTGAATACCTGTTGGAGAAAGACAAAGAGAAAATAAAATGCGGTGCTAAATAAGAGCTTCGATATTCAACCAAATGTACAAAAGTACCAAAAGTACAAGTAATTCTAATGGCTTTTGTTTGTCACACATCCCTGTAATTGTTTTAGTATTTGGTCAAACAAAACAAGAAACGTGATTGAATCTGATCATTAGATCATTAGTTAAACTGTGATGCAGATTTTATATGAATAGTATATGGATTTTTATAATTATGCACTTGGTTTATTTAGGTTAGTGTTACCGTTTTTACTGATGTCGAGCTCCTTGAGGTTAACCAGGCTGGCGATAGTGGTGGGCAGGTTGGACAGGTCGTTATCAGGCATGCTCAGCTTCTTCAAAGCCTGGCAGTTGAAGAGTTGCTAAAGGAATAAGAAAAACCAAGGCATGGTATTACTCTATTAATTGTATCGCTAATATAAGAACTTAAACAAATGCAGACATATTCACAGCACCCGTGTGGTATCTTTATTGTAAGTTTAATGTTGCAGGATAATCTGATCAACTGATCTACACTCAATATTTTCTTACTGTTCGATGTGTATTTTTGAACTTTCTCTCATCATTACAACACAGCAACATTAAAACTTTGTCATTAAATAAAATTGTGCATAACAATGTTTGAGAATTTGTGGAGAACCTACTTTTTCAAGTGACTTGTGGAAATTTGCCAACATTTTTCTTTAACTTTGGTCAAAAGCAAAAGAAGCAGAAGAATGAGAAGCGCGACACTGACCTGAACTACTCACATTTTCTACATACATTTGTGCTGTCCACATTTCAGCCAGACCATAATATTTAAACACACAACTCACTTACATTAAGGCCAGTCACTCAGTCAGGCAGCCTCAATAGCCTTCACACAGTCTTGGCACACACACGCACACACATTGTGATGACTGAATAGATTTGAATTCGATTTTGACCTGTCACTTCCACAGCCCTATATTGCTGTCTCTTTCACGTAGGCTATATTTAGAAATACAATTGAACGCCTTTGTCATTTAAACCGGGAAAATATCAATAAAGTGAGACAGCATTCCTCTAAACAGCACCTGTCATTCACCTTGAAATACTGGAAGGGCGTCACTGCCCATACTTTCTTTTTTTTAATGGCCTAGGATGTCACCACTGTGCCTGGCGACGTACTAACCAGCATTCCCGTTCTGTGTTTTCTATACTTTGACAATGCTGTTAAATCTGGTTTTCAAGTGAAAAACTATTTTAATTATATTACTATATTTATATATTAATTTTATTGCCTCAGGGGGCTTTACAATGTAAACAACAAAACATGCCCTCTGTTCTTAAACCCTTGATTTCCGCAAGGAAAAGATTTATAGCAAAGCTGTCAAAATAATATGTTTAAAAATGCTGATTAATCACATTCTGTGGTGCCCTTTGACCAGGGTGTCAAAAATAGGAACACAGATTTCAGTTTCAGAGAGGAGTAGAGAGCTGCTAGGGGAGAGAGAGCATTTAGCAATGCACACAAAAACCAAACATCACAGTATACGGCCAACTAAAGCAGCACGGAGGGATGTGGGATCAATATATCATCTAGTTTATTGATACAATGGTAAACACCGTGGATAGGCATGTTTACAGAAAGTCATGATAATAATATAATCTGAAGAATGACTTTATGAAGAATGCATGTGTTTGCATGTAAAAACAAACGTTAGCATTATTTACACACAGAAGAGCTGAGACGTAATGAGGCTAAGTGCAATGATGAAAGTTAAACGAAGCCAACAACAAACAGAGTATAAAAGTGAGTTGTACCATTGTTGTGTCATTCATTTCTCCTATTACCAGCTAAAAAAACGAACAGGCCCAAAATGTCAACTTGTGTGTGTGTGTAAGTCATAGGAACAAGGCCAGTAATGACTGGGGTTGATGTGCTCTGTTGCATGAGGGGGCTAAGCTGTATGTTATATGTCAAGTAAAACCATTTTTACACAGAGAAACAACATCAGTTCATTTATAGTTGGTGCTTTTGTTAATGAAGAAAATGCACATTCGAGGGGATTTAAACAACTGTCCAAAAGAGAGAACTGTTGACTGGTACAGAGCAATGCTTGCTTGCTCATTACTAGTGCAGAGGCGCCTTGAAGGCCTATAGCCCCCAAAGTGATCCAGGTGAGCAGCTCAGCAGCCAAGCCTCAGGGGCTGAACTGGGCAAGAACATATTAAACTGTGTCAGCTTAACCAGAGCATCCCTAAAAGAGGAGCAGGGTTTGCAGTATTCTCTGTGATTTTGCACAAATGGTGTTGGACAAGTAGCTTTGATGACAAGGGTTCAGGAACGACATAGGGCTTTATTTTGTTCTAACATCAAAGGGAGATTAGAGCAGGTTTCAGTGAAAGAGGTCAACGTGTAGCTCAGCGTTACCTTGGGTAGTTCCTCGATCTGGTTGGCATCTAGGTAGAGCTCCTCCAGAGTTCTCTCAAAGCTGAAGATTTCCTTGGGGACCTGCTGCAGACTACAGTGGGAGTAGTCCAACACTGATATCACTTCCTCCTCGCCGCGGAAACAGCGGCACGGCACCAACCGGCCAATCAACTTCCGCTTAGTGGTCATTTCCAGACACTGCACTAAAGGGCCAAAGAAGAGGAGAAAGATGACGTCAGATTAATGCCATGACATCGCATTGCATTGTAACCCTGTAAGTCCATCACTTTAAGTTACCTAAGGCTGTGAAATATGGAATGAGGGTGTACAAACGGCATCCTTTATATGAATCAGCGCCCTTCTGGGTTAGACTGACACACTGCTCTGCTCTTTGGTGGGGCCATGTCAGCTCTATGATTTGTGAAACAGATCTGTGATAAACTGGCACCCTGTGCAAGGTGGATCCTCAGGCTCTATAGATCTACAATGAGACTTGATTTACAAGTCAACTGACTGGTGGACAATGTGCATAGAAACGTACAACTTTTTGTTATTCTGTGTGTTTTTCTAACTTGTATTTCTTGATCCTTTTTTTAAACACAGTGAACAGAGTTGTTTTTTACCTGCTAACGTCTCGGCTAACACTGCAGCCTTCATCAGAGCGCTGTTTAAAGTCACTTCCTCTTCCAACAGAAGTGTTCGTGTTAGCAGGTAAAAAACAACTTTGTTTACTGTGTTTAAAAAAAAAAAATACAAGGTATTTTAAAACATTATTACAGGAAGTCATGGCAACTACATACACTTTTTATTTTTTTATTAGTTTGTCAGCAGAAAAGGATCCTGTTAGGGAATTATGCTACTAATCAATCATACTACATATTATTATTTTGTATGTATTACATTTTTATTAAGTGTTTTTTTTTATCTGGAATCAGTTTATTGATAACCAAACTAACAATGCAGTTTATTCTGTTGAGATAATTGTTTTGTTTTTTACAGTTTCTTCTCCATTAGTACTCATAGGAAGGTTTGTTTCTTTTGAGCAAATTGAAAATCTATTGAATTAATTTCTTGTTCCTGTTTCAGCATCCAAAACTGTTCAGCTTTCTTCACAGCAGTGGTCAGCTGTGCAGTGTTTTCCTGCAGGATGAGCTCAGGTACAGAGAACTTAAAACCGTATGCAAACATGCTGCACATGTATACAATAGCTTCCAGTCCAGGAGTCTTGATGTAACTAGCTAGGTGGCCATGAAGAGATCCTTTCAAATGCATTTTCAATAGAAAGGTTGAAGGGTAACGAGAAGGTAATATAAGATTTCTGAAGTCTGAATTGATCAAATCAAGATTGAATTTTCTTTTAACATGAAAAAACTTGCATGATTGTCGTCGTACTGCAGCTTGACAACAAGCTGGAGAGAAACAAAGGGATGAAAGGCCTTGACTACCTGATTAATCTAACTCCGACTGCTGACGGTTCACGTTAGATTCATCCATGCTTTGTACAGTAACTACAAACCGTTGTAGTGTAGGAACTCTGTGATTTAAAATAGAACTAGAAATGTGAACCTTGATAAAGAATGAGTTTTCTTTGCTGCCAGGCAGGTGTACAAAGTAGAGACATCGGGTAAGACAGCTGTCCTTTCCCAGCCATACACTCTTCAAACAGCAAGCCAGAGTCATGCAATTAGAATAAATCCTTTGTAATTTGGCCATCACTCCGTCATTCAGCTCCAAAGCGCTAGTGGCTGAATAGCACAAGTAGCCTAAACATAGTCATTAAAGTCCTTGAGTGAGGATTTATCATTCAGCTCAATTATTTCAAACCCAAACATTTACTACTGACAAAAAACAAAACAAAAACTTTTATGGCAGCTCTTTAAAATGGAACAAAGAGTGAATTCTCATTTATCAGACTGTCTCAGTTTCCGGTTTGATCTGAATGATTCAGTTGTAATAGAATAACAGGAGGTGATGACAAGTTAATTGTGATGCAGGAGTAAGACAGGAGTCACGAAAGGGAGCACGATAAAAAAGGGAGGGGAAGAACATCAAAATGTGGAGGTGCAGAGATAAGACTTCGATCTTTATCTGTCTTTAAACACACGTATGTCCACCTGCACGCTGAGACCAGATGGAATCAGAAGATAGACGGGGGATCTTGAGCATTTTGAGGACACATTATCTGCACTAGTTTGCTAAAAGGCCAGTGAAGTCTGATAACAAAGAGACTGCAAATCCTCCAGGACTGTTTATCTCAAAGGGCTGAACCATTAAAATCAATAGCTCAAAGCCGGCGTAATGAGACGAGTCAGGATTTACTGTTTGTCTACCGCATGAGTAAACCCAGCTATTTTCACTGCACTCACATCTTGCACCACTGGTTCTTCTCTAACCTTCACATGTTTAGAGCTCGGATGGGACGTTTAGGTGGGGTTATATCCGTGAGATCTGTCCTGTGTTAAACACCACGTTAATATCAAAAACCCCAAAATAAAAAACACTAATCGACTGAAGGTGCAGAAAGTTGCACTGAAAACAAGTCAAGAAATGCAGTTTCTGTTGACTCTAAATTCCCCCATAAGTATATGTGAGTATGTCTGTTTCTGTATCCTGTGATAGACAGACCTGTCCAGGCTGCACAGCTCGGATTGGCTTCAGCATTCCTGTGACTTTTTTTACAGGAAAAGTTAGCATAAAGGATGGATCGATGTATTAGAGGGTAGTAGTGGAAAGATACACATTTTCTAGATTTTTGTAAAATGTTAAGTATTGCAAGTCCATAATAACTTGTCAGGAAAAGACAAATTGAGACTTAATAGACGTGCTTTTCATTGTGTGGGTTAAAATTCTTTATATATCAGAAGAATCTGATTTAATGTAACAATATTTAGATTTATTCCACTCACTACTGTACCTCGAGGTACTTTTATCTTTATGTTTATATTTACTTTGCGCTCCTTTCCATATGATGGACGGCTTTCTTTTCTTGCAGATGGAGACTGTTTGTAAAAATATAACCCATTAAAAAACAATGATGTATTACTATGAATAAACCATTTGGTAGTGTTTATATAATCTATTTATTTAGACGGACTATATTTGCTGAGACACATGACACACAGGAGGTGCCATTTGGGTGCATTACAAAGTGTTTGGACGGGCTAAGAGGCCAGAACACATTCGCTGTGGTTATCAGCGTGAACCCTCAGGTTGCATTTACACACATGTAGCATGACTGACAAACAAGCGAGTGACGGCTGAATGGTGCGGCTGGATTGATTAGAATAGAACGTGTTGGTCGCATGAGGTGCGTATCAGACACCGTGTGTGCAGAGATGGCTTTGGTTAACAGTTCATGCGTATCTGGGGCTGCTGATTTGAGAGGACACACTGTGCAAGTGCAGATTTTCTCGTATTATATATTCTTACTAAAATGACGTCCACTGTTAATGGTAACAGTCACAGGCCTGGCGCAACATACAACATTTACAGATGATGACGTCCCGTAATCTTCAGTTTGGCCCTCCAACCAGCAGGACACCCATTAGGTGACATACTTAATACACAGCAGCAGTATTACTCTTTTTCTCATTTGGTGAGTGAAAGCTACATGACTACCAACAGTGTGGAGTCACTTTGCTGCATCCTCTATCAACCACTTGACATCGCGGCCAGGTAACTTAATAAGTCACAAATAAACCAGCCTGGATGTGATATGACCCAGAACCATCATGAAAGTGCAGGATCAGATATAACAGTAAACATTTTTGTTTTATTTGATTTCCACATTTTGGAGCTCTGGCTTTAGTCTGTATTTGACCTATTTCTTTTCTAATTCCAGTCCAACTAAAACATGGAGAAGTAACTTTGAATAATTTTAGCACATCTCTTAAGGCATCCCAATGTAAAGGCACTGAAAACTAACTCTGGTGGTTAATGATCTGGCAATGATCAAGCATAAATATAAGCGCACAGCCTGCTAAACAATCTGCTTTTATTAGCTACTGATGCTGCAGCTGCTTGATTATGCCCTCACAGTCTATTGATGGTACCGCGTAAATATGCGAAGACAGAGCGGACTAAAAAAACAGCTTTTTATTTGTCAAGAGAGCAGCGAGGCAGAAAAATGAGAGTTGATGTTACCTATTAGTATTAAACACGTGAGAAACAATGACAAATATTGGTAGAAATGGGTGATTGTTAAGAAGAACCGCAACAAGAGGTAGATGATGAATATGAACGAAAACTGGATCTCTAAAGATCCAGTTTTCGTTTTCATTTTCTGGAGCACTAAATTCATAAAATCACGCTCATTCATGAGTATCATGTCTTAGCAGAGGAAACTAAGCTTGCTTTGGAAATAATTGCTGTGTAATATTTGTTGTTCTCTGGTTGACCCTGTCTGAATGGATGCATGGAAGTGCACGCTCTCCTGGCCAGACCTGTCCAAAAAAGAAACAACAACAAAAAAAAGCAGCCTGTCAGAACAGACCCGCACCAATAAGATGAAACTAGGAAGTGGCCGTGGTTGGCTGTGTTGGCTCTTGCTGCTGCTATGGAAACAGCATGACAGAGCAGACCAACTCTGCAGTGGCAATGATACATGTGCAAGCTCCTGACACGCACGCACGCACTTAAATGCACGAGCTTTGTTCTGTATAGTAGAGTATAACGAGGGAACAGAAACAGATGTACAGTACGAGTAGTGAGAAATGTTACAAGGACTATTGTAACACACACACCTGCCCACACATACTACGCACACATGCAGCTACCCACACACACACACACACACATAATCGTTGTACCTTCTGAGGCACGGCCGTGATAGAGCAGGTGGCCACCAATCCAATGCTTGGTGGTTCGATTCCCTGCTCCTCCGGTCAGATGTCAAAGCATCCTTGAGCAACACACCTAAATGGAGTTGCTCCTGGTGAGTCAGGCCAGCTGCATGACAACAGTGTGTGAGAATGAGTAGTAGTGTAAAGCACTTTAAGTACCAGTGAGTTAGAAAAGCCCTTTGTAAGTGTGGACCATACACGTGATTCCTTAGAAAAATTAGTTCTCGGTCTTAAATTCAGTACAGTATGCACATATGATGTACACGCAGATAAACACGCATTTGTAAAATGACTTCTAACTACATCGTTGTTCCTAAGTGCACTCCTTGAGTAAATCGTCCTTTCCGTCACTCTTAGCCAGCCGTCAGCGTGGTGACATCCTCCTGAATTTCCCCTGAAGTGGTCTCTTTCCCTCCCTCTTCCTTCTGCTCTTCATTCAACTTTGTGTGAGTGTGTGTCTCCTCCAGTAGTTCGAGAGGGTGAAATCCCTCGGGGCTCATCACAGCTATCACTTCACGTGCAGCCTTGCCATCACCATAGTAACTGCTGCCATAGAGACCGTCTCCCAGGAGCTGGGTGTATTTTTACTCATTCTCTCTCTCTCTATCATGAGACAGAACACGCTGCACTCAGTGGGCGATCGCTCCACATTTGGTGACGCTTTACATAGACTCAAATATATCAGACATCTTTAAAGCACCTGAACAAGTCCTTTAAAGTAGCTTCTCTACGTTTCCTTCTTTCTTAAAGTGTGGGGGCTGCACACTGCAGGCTTCTGCACTTGCTCACAATGAGACAGTCACACGCTGGTGCTCACAAGCATACAGTAAAAAGGCCACATGCAAAGTGTCTGTCAATGACACCTACTGACACGCGCGCGCTTACATGAAAATGTATGATCCTTTCTCACATCATGGTGCTCCACATTGTCAAACAAATCCCTGAGCCGTGTGTCAGCAGTGTTGTGAGACTGTATGTGGGAGGCAGCAAGCTAAGTAACAGCCAGGGACAGGTTGTTCCTTCTTTTTTTTAACATTCATTGAAATACAATTAACAGCCGTTGCCTGCACAGGCATGCAAACACACACACAGATTTTTTTGGCTTTTTCCTGATCCAGGTCCTTACTAAAGAAAGAACAGTAGAAATATGCTGTGTTATCAAGAGTCATTTCCATGTACAGGAAACATTATAGAAGTACAGCTGTACCTTTGGAGGAATATGGCTACTGAACATTACGTAGCCTCAACGCCGTTGCAATGTGCTCTGGCTACATGTCACATTAACAAGGAATGTGTAATACGGGAAGAAAGCGAAGAGAAGCTCAGAAAGAGCAACTGAGAATTTATCTCTCATGTGACAATCAATGCTGAGCAAATAAACCCATCTAGTTAATTGTTGGGAACCGTGCACCGGCATTAGTCACACAATTATGAGATGTCAGCGTCAGTCACTTTCAGCATTTGAACAAACGAACATTGCTTCTGCTCCGGTGGCAGTAAAGACTCAAAAAAAGCGTTGAATCACAGAATGGGCGCTTTTACACTCTCAGCTTGTCCAATATGTCTGCCACTCTGGCTCCAGGTGGCATGTCTGTAAAACTTAATGACCCACACATCACTGACGCTAAAAATAACAATCAGCAACACAACAGCTGACAATTCACCTACACCCAAAACACGGGACTCAATTATGGCCAAATGCATGAACTAACAAATACACAAATGAACAAGTGGGTCAATCCTGTGTTAACTAAACTTCCAGAAACAAGAAAGGTACCTGCTCTCACTCTGCACTGGATAAGTTCAGCATCACACTGCATTCCGTGACAAATGTCAACAAATGACAAAGGAGAAACCAGAGGAATGTATAAATAGTACATCACACAGACAGATAAACAAGCAGCCAGACAGAAAAAGACGGCGTGACACGGAGACAGAAACAGGAGAGAGAGTCGTGCTACCACACAAAAACATATCTAGGTTACTGCTGTGATTTCTAATACATCACTTAAAACAGAAAACAGATGAGAGACTCATTTCGATTATATCTGCTTTCAAATATGTTTCCTCTCCTTGGATTATCAAGATTATTGGCTCTCAGGAAAGGGCATGCCAAGTGGCCCAGCCGACATGCCCAGAGTTTCGCCTGCTGCTGCCTGGTGTTGTTCTTTCACAGCCCAATTCTTGTGTTCTTCCCACCCACCAGCCTAAACTCAACCGGTCGAGGTAGATAGCCGCCCACCCTGAGCCAGCTCCTGTTGGGTTAGTGTTAATGGGAGTGATCTGAATCAGAGGTGAGCATCAAAGTGTTAATGACTTAGAAACCTCACACAAACTATAAGTCTCCTTCTCCAGGTAAGTCACCTAGAGCCGATGAAGACTTTCGGAGGGCATGCCTTCAAGAAAAAGTCCCGCAGTTCTGAGATAACCAGGACCTGGGTGACTGAGGTTCTTCACAGACATTGCAGGTAGCTTTGCTTTTTATAGGTCACTTGCCAAAAAGGTAATAAACACTGGAGAACGAGATGCTAGACACGTCAGACCCCAGTAACAATTATCTGTGGTTAAAGCAACTCCGTGAGGAATAGATTCACAATGAGAATGTCCTTGTAAAAGTTTGGTAGCTCCAGTCCTTTTCTGTTGAAAATACATAGAAACTCTAGGGTTATTCAGGCCCAAACTACAGAAAATGTGTATAAAACTCACAAAACACTGGAGTAACTTGACATCAGAGCTTAAAAAATAAAAAATAAAGCAGTTGTGCAGTATTATGTGTTAAAGTGGAGCGGTGCCATTGTCAACAGACAGTCAGCTGGTTGTTCACAAACATTTCCAGCCTTACTTGATATTTTAGCTGAAGGCTTCATTCGTCCAACTGTTACTCAGTATCTGTGAAGCTCGCAGAGAAACTACTTTATGAGATCCTCGCCTCTCCTTCTGTCATGTATCACTTCTTCTCTATTTCTGCCCCATTTCCAGGCCACGCGTTTCTTTTTTTCTCTCCTCTGTTCTTCCAGGGTTTTGCTCAGTGGCCCAGTTCTGCCCGAGACGCCCCGGCACATCTCCTCTTTCTGTCTTATCCCTTCTTCCCTTTCAGGCTTCTTTCTCTCTCTCTCTTTCTCTCTGCTATTCCTCCATCTGTCTCTGTATTTAACTTTTATTTTTCTCACTCTCTTCCTCCATCCCACCCCCTACCGAGAGAAAGAAAGGGAAGCAGTCTTAATGCGAGCACAGTACTTTTTGTTTCCTCTCAACAAGCACATTTGGATCTAAATCCATGTTTATGATTAACTGGAAACATAAACTTGTCATCTTGTGTTTGAGATCTACAGGAGGGAATCTCCGCAGACTGAGGTCTCCGCTCTCAATCTTCAGTTTGAAAGTAGAAACTTTTCGTTGGATTCCTCATAATCATAGACGGGAAAGTGACGATATAACATGGTTAGAATATAGCCAGTCAGTCAGATGATCAAACTTTTTAGCGTTCTTCCGAGTTAAACCTTAATAGTAGGTAATGTACTGTCCTACCCCTCAACAACTGTTTTATGTAAAGCCAGTTACATCTCACTGCAGAGAAATGTAGGATTTACTGCCCAGTTCGCTACCAACCTGCATTTTAACGTATAAAAGTAATTCAGTTTACAAAGATTTCTCATTTCTCTTGATGTCAATGTCAGTGCCTGCAAAGGTTTTTTTACGTGTGTATTTTGGCATCTGTGTGCTTCCTCTGTGTTATTTATTTAAGGTCACCTTGCCATGCTGGTGTCCCAGCAGCTCGGCCAATGCTCCGAGCCAGAAGGAGAGAGAAGTGAAAAGAAGACACACACACACACACACACACACACACACACACACACAGTGTGCAGTGTTTACTACTCCAGCAACATGTCTTTTAGGTTCACAGTGTTGACTTGGAGCTGTAAACTAATCACAGAGTGCTGTTGGGTTAATTTAATTTAACATTGTGAACACTAAATATGAATGCTGTGTCCTTAAGGTACAAGCTGAGTGGCTGAGAGCCAAAAAAGCAGAGGGCGAGACCTTAAGGCACCACAAGCCTGAATTGTATCTTTATAGACGGTTGTCCCGCATGTGACTCTGTGTCTGTGTCTTTACCGTCCCCCTCTGATGAGTACAGAACACACGTAGTTCTGAAAGCAAAAGAACAGTTCACCTTCACCTGTAAAACTCCCTCTGTACACACTGAGAGACCTGCTGCTATCTGTAACAACCTCTCTATCTTTCTGTCATCCCTCTCTCTCTCTCTCGGTTTTGGCTGGAAGTCAGTCTCTCTCTTTTTTACTGCTAGCCGATGGCTGTGCGTGACTGTCTGGATCTCTATTCGTGTGTCCGCTCCATCTATCACCTGCTGCTGCCTCTGTCGCACATTTATCCTTCTGTCCCATCTTCTTCTTCCCCTTTCAGCTTCATCTTGGCACCGATACCCTTCAGCTTTCAGCCTACACCTTTATCTTTTGCTCAAGGTCACTTCCTCATTGATGCGCAGTGTCTGTGGCAGTAATTGAACCTGTGACCTCTGAGCTACACCACAGTCTCTCCCAGAACTGACTCCACACACATGTTTTCACTGTTTGGGATTTTTCCCTCACGGTGCATGACAACATTCATTTGCATAAACACCTTGCTTAGGTTTTATCCCTGAAGCTGAGCACTGTGGGTGGTTGCCACGATAACCAGAGGAGTCAGTTGTACAAAATTACCATAAACCACATTTCTACACATTTAAAAGCCCTGGCTAGGGGCAGCATTTGACAGGCTTTCTACAACACTCCTGAACCACTTCCTCAGGTGAGAAAAACTGGACTGGAAGTAAAAATCATTTTAAAACCCACTGTAGAGTGTTATGTTTTTTTTCTTCTGTGGACTAAATGAAAACTTTGTGAAATTGAGTGTACTATGTGCAAATGTTGAGTCTAGTTTTGATCTGTATCACATTCAGCAATGAAGTTGGACAGTTTAATAGTACTACACACGCTACAGTGCTCATTTCATTAAGGCATTTGTAGAGAAATGCTCTGCAGCGCTCTCTCCTGGACAGGTAATGATGAATAACAGCAACAGCAGGAATTGATGTAGAATGTGCATTATACTGAGTTAGCAATCTTAAAATAAAACAAACGACATCTACAACTGCATGTTCACGCTAATCACCTGTTCTCGTTGAGTCAATACAAACACTCACAGTACTGTACGTTGCATTCGTACTGCAGACTAACATATCTGCTGCTACTTAACAAACACCGTGGGTGAGGGATTTAAGTGCAACAGAGACACTCTAGCTAGTGATGCAAGTAGTTCACAGTTCAGGAAGCAGGATTCCAATTCAGGAAGCAAATATGAGGAATGTGGTTCTGTTGAAATGCTCCGTGTAACTATGCTGCTGCTGCCGTAATCAGAAACATGCAGGACAAAGACTGACTGAAGTGGCATTCACAAACATTAAGCTAATTCGGATAAAAGCTGGAAAGAAGTGATGCACATTGTTACTGATCGTCCCCTCCACTGTAATCATCATAATAATCCTCGTGCCTATTACCATCTGTCCCCTCCGTTAATATCAGTAACCAGCAGACAGAGCGTGTTGCAGAGCAGAGTAACCACACACACCTTCAGTGTCTGGACAGGGGAGACCGGAGGAGAGTCAGAGTGAGGAGGCAGCTCCGTGAGGACACATCGGTGTGAAGCCCACTAGTCACGACACAAAGCCACTGTGGAAAACGGCTTAACACAACACCATCGCCGCAGAGTCGTGGGCATCACAAGGCAAATTCGGGCCAGTCAGTCAAGGGTGATACACTTCACTCCCACATACCTGGGCACCGGCGAGCTTCACCATCACGATTCGCCGCGCTTCAAAGGAACAGATCATGCATTGAAACTAATCAGGATGAGGGGTATGTTTGTTGCTGCAGGGAAATGTAACATTAACTCTCAATCTTCACACTTAAGTTGCAAATGTTCTTGCATACAAAAAGCAACAATACGTCAATGCCACAAATGAGCTGTGGAAACACACACACACACAGTCTGTACTTGCTATTTGTCACTCCCCCACTCCCCTACCTCTCGCTGTCTCTCCATCTTTCCAGCTCCAATGGTCTTACTTCCTTCTGTGGTTCAGTCTTCTCAATCAACTCCCTGATTGGGCAAAAATTATATGACAAATGTGGGATAACCACATAACGCACACAGCAGCACAAACATCCTCCAGAATGAATCGACACCTGTGTGAAATAGTTCCACTAAAAAACAGGGCATTGCTGAAGGAGAGTTGTGTTCTACAGCATCAGTTTAAATAAAGTAGTGACCTGAGGCCTGCACACACCTAAAGACTGGACTGTCCACACTTAAGAGACTCCAACGGAGATCACACATTTCCAGTCTTTGACATTGTGGAAGCAGCACACATCTGACGACTGAGTAGAGCGTGGGCAACACACTTAGTGACTGGTCAGTAAGGACTGAAAATCCTGTCTAAACAAACATGGTTAAGTTAACCGGCAGCAAAAACACTCCGAGATTATTAAAAAATAATGGTTTGGGTGACGTTCGACAGAGAAATGCGTGGACAGCGCACACTGTAGGGCCTACAGACGGAACCGGAGGTGAGTAAGCGTTGTGCAGCGACGCTTACTTAAGGTGAAGCTGTGGGTCAATGATGACGAAATCTCCATGAGGACGACACGCGACAGCTGTCGTTAAGCCTTAAGACTGGAATCTTTACTGAGCCTATTATCTGAGCCAGAGCGGAAGCATCTATGTCCAACCGGTCGCTCCAACCAAATCATTCATAACTGTGTGTGCCACGCTGCCGGCTGCTAATCATACTTTGCACCAGGAAAATGTTCGCGGATAACATGTTTGTCGGCATGCAATTCTGTCAGCAGTCCTCTGTGCCTCTCTCACACATCATTGAGTGATATCATCTTTAGACTCACCAGAGTGTGTCACAAAGAACTTCAAACTAGTGCCCACAACATACATAGACATACATGTACACATACAGTCACGGAGTGCACACACATACACACACACTGAGCATTTACTAAGAGTCTAAAGTGATGCAAACACACACACAGACACACTGGTCTGGGGTTTTTCCCTCAGTCACGTGTACTGCAGTGGTCTATTAACATTCTTTACACACCACTGCCTGCAGGGAGCCTCGGGATTTTACTCAAATGTAAAGGGGAAAAAAAACGCTGTCAAACTAATTCACCAAACCACTTCTCATAACAGCGATAAGCTCGTGAATGGACACAATCATTCATCAGAGCAACATTCAAGAACAGTTTTCAGAAAGAAAAGTGAGGCGTTTTTTACATAGCATGGCATGTTACCTGGTATACAGTAGTAATGAATGTCTGCTTGCACGGACAACTGCCCTGCACACAGGGCCAAAGAGCAGTGAGGGGTGGATATAGCGTAACATCACCTGTCACTAAAGGTGCGACGATACTTTCAGCTCACAAAACAGGGCGAAACACAACATGCTAAACACTTCTAGAAACATTCATCCTTCATCTAAACATCTGAATAAAAGGTTCAATGATTGATTGAGTATGACACAGTTGCCTAGATCATGTAAAAAAAACATAAACGGCAAAACAACGAAGTTTCAGGCTGGTTCTGTAAGAAACATGAAGCGTGTGGAGCAGAAAAACACGAGGCGGTCAGCAATACAAAAACAGGGAGGAAAACACAATCTCACTGACACCAGCTAGAAAAAGATGACACTCTTATAAAGTGTATAAGAAGATCTTTCATATATTCTTTATCCACATGCAAAATGTAAAAGCCAAACAAATGAAATTAGCACCAGCTGTAACATTACAGTGATTTGTACGTCGCGTATATGTAGAAGCAGCCACAGAATCTCCTTAAATCTACTTATTTATATCATCAAATCATTCATTTCTACTAAAGAGATATTAAAAAATAATTGATTCTTTCTGAGCCTAAAAGCAAGTGGCATCATCACAATGCTCCTGGAGTTCTTTCCTGTGGTGGTTCTGGTTAGGCAGACTATTCTCGTACTATGAACAGCAACGGACTTCCACTATCTGCAGGATGAAACCGCTGTGACGTCGATATGGAGAAACGAACAAACGAAACTGTAACAAACGTTATTCAAAGCCACAATATCAGGACTCAGTCCTAACCCTGTGTAACACATTCCTTCGTTAGCACGCACACACACACGCGCTGCAGTTTATTTTGAGTCAGGCCCACATACACTGTCCTGCTGCTGGAAATAGTCACCAGTGCACCAAATCTGTAGCTGGAAATAGTTCCCAACTGGCACTCATTACTCCTGTTAGAGTAATATTTTGCTAAAGAGTTAAGTTCCTTTTGGTTTTAGAAAGTGATTTAGTCTTTTTGGAAGACGAAACTACATGTCCCACCACTTTAAATAGATTTGAACTGGACAGACAGGCTTTTATAGGATTTGTTCAGAATTGCATTAAGAAGGAACCTAAACATATAAGCAGAGAGAGATGGTGACAGCAGAGAAGAAGCTGTCCTACTGAGATAATACAATGTCAAAAAGCAGCGAACCCGAATAAACACAGAGACAAACCATATCTCAGCCTGCCTGTCCCATAGCCAATGACAGCTGAGCTGATACAGACCGAGCAGGACAGGAGACAGATGCTGTCGACTTAGAGAAATCACTCTACTGCACTCAACCTCAAGCCCATTCTTCTTCTTCAACGCCTTTCTGTCTGTCTGTTCGCTTCACTGTCCTGCTTTCTAAAAGTTTCCCCCCGTTGGAGTGACTCACAATAGTTAAAACAGAGGACACTGCTAATCATAGCTAAATGTCCACTGCACCCTCACGCCTTTGTTCCTACTCTTACACCATCTCACTGGAAGTAAGTAAGTCTCTTTTTTTTACCATACTGAAATGTCCTTTTTTGTAGTGGTTCGTTTACCTCAGTGTTCTCAAATGCCTCTCAACCGGTCTACAGGATTTTGAAGACTCTAATAGAGGCCTTAGGCTCACTGTTTGTCTCCCCACTCTTTGACTCACATACAACATTTAGGCTACGCAGGTCTTTGCCCCAATAGGAAGAGACATCATCATCCCCAGCGGCACAGGACAGAGACAGACCTGCGGCTTCCTCCTTACGCCATCGGCCTTCACCTCGTTCCTCCAGGAATTACTGAATAAGTTTGCGCTTGTTTTGCACGTGTTTTGCGAAGGTCAACAATTTAATGAAAATGTCTCTTTTTTTACATAATGTGAAGCTTCTGCCGTGTGAATCCTGAAAGCTAAGACTGGTTTAGGCCACGTAAGGTGTACATTTTCTTTTGATCTCAGACAGTGATGATTTTTCTACCAGCTCAAAACATCAATTTTCCTCATTCTAATGTTGCACTATGAATTCAAACCAGACATATATACGATGATCTTAAAGTGGACATCTTTGCAGTCACAGTGTATAAAGTATAACTCACTTTCTTATTAAGACTGAGCCTGTGACTGTATTTTTAATGACTTACAGGCTTTAGACAGGGTTTTATTCACTTTTTGAATATTGCTGGCACAGTTTTATGTACATCTGCTGCATTCTGCTGGAAGACACGACACTTTTTTATTCACAAATAAATCAACCAGTATTATTCAAAGCCAAGTGACGGACACTGGTAATAAAAAAACCCTGTTCAGCTGGATGAAGAACTTTCTGCAGCGATGTTTCAGCTGTTCTACAAATCCACGCTGTTAAAATGTTCTGCAACAGACATCTTTACACCGAGCCGTCTTGAAAAATGCAAAGCTTGTGTTGTGCATTGTTGTCCCTTGGACAGACACAGAGTGTAGTGTGAAACACCTTGCTCCAGCCCTGCCAGATGGTTTAGCAACTGCATGGGCGCCTACGGCATTTGTCCCTTGGACAACAATGCACATTTAATGCACATTTAATGCACATTTAACATTTAAACAGCAAAACACAAAACATACAAAAAACAAGGAGGTAAATAGAACTGCACATACACACACACATACACACACACACAGTGGTGCTCCCATCACTCCATAGGACTTCACATTGGAGATAATCACATTTTTGCCTAATCTTAGTGTTTAACCTAATATTTAAGGACTTTCTTTTTGTCCCCAAAAGGAGAAGAGGTAAGTATCTAGTGACAGAATAGATTTATAACCCACAAGCACAGAGGTGCACACACACACTGAGCAGATTCAGCAGAAACACAGGGTCAAACCGTATGACACACTGGACAAGTGTGAAAGACTCGGCTCGTGCACACACACACACACACACACACACACAGACACAGAGTGTAGTGTGAAACACCTTGCTCCAGCCCTGCCAGGTTGTTTAGCAACTGCATGGGCGCCTACGGCGTTTGTCAAACGGTTGACGTGTTCGCTTTCAGGATAAAAGCAGGAAACACAGCTGTTCCCTTTATTTTCTACGTAACTGAGCAGTGAAGTGCACATGTGGCTCTGCTGCCTCACCACTGTCTTGTTTTCCACACCGCTGAAAAGCTGCACTATCTCCCAATGAACTGCTACAGCCACAATATTCAGGCTCGAGTTTTCCTCCTCGTCAGTGACAGGTCGCCGCCTTTAGTGTTCTTGTGGCTGTCACAATAGATAAGAGGAGATTTTTTTGTTGATACAGACCAATAACAGAAGCTCTACAACCCGTTCCTTCACTGTAGCACGAGAAAGATGCTGCCTGGTGAGCCACAGCTGTGCATCTTGAACCCCATGGCATCACAGCACTGCTGGAGCAGGCGTTGTGCACTGAGGGGGTCTGGTCTTTTTGACAACCGCAAACCTTATTTGTGTTGACAGTTTGTTTCAAATTTTCTTCTGCAATTTTCTGTTTGCTTATGTTCAGTGCTCATTTTTCTGTCAAATCTCTAATGTCACCCAGTGGACAAGTTGTTCTCTTCCCACAGACAGCACTTAAATTGCTCAGTTCAAACAAATATGACTCATTTCACTTAAAGCAATAAACAAGTGCACTTTAACGTAAACATCCGAAGCACTTATCACGTTAAATATTTCATACCAAATTTCATTTCCTTCTTAAAGACTGTACAGAAGCAGGATCCACAATCACCAAGTCGAGCCAAAAATTAGTGTCACCCCGGAGAGGACAATGTGCATGATGCAACCATGGCAACGGCGTCACTGGGAGCGTATAGTATGGACGCTATGAATCTGTACTCACACTCGGTGAAAACAAACAAAAAAAAACGAAAACACAGGTAAACGAGTCTGTTAAATGAACAAAACAATTGAGATTCATTTATCAGTTTGGAACAGTTTCATGCAGCCCGTGTGAACCTACAGTACAGAATGTGCCGTGACGAAGAGGATAATGTTTCTGTCTGTTACTCCTCCTCCCTCTACTCTTCTCTTCTCATGTTCTCTAAAATCCTGCAAAGGTTCCCTAACACTGATTTCTGTGCCTATGAGAGAAACACAGTCAAACTGAAGCAGTGGTGTATTCTAGGCTTAAATGTTGAGAACTGCTTAAAGTCGTACTCGAACAAATATTCACCCCGTGTAAAGTGACTGTGAAACATTTGCGGCTTTAGTCGCTTTGAGTTAAGGTCACAGACGAAGAAGTCACCCACACAACAGTTTCCATTATCAGTGCATGGAATTAGGAAATTGAATGAATGGATGGAAGAAGTAAAGAGTACACTGAAGAAAATGATTTAAGGTTCCAGAGGACAACCAGATGTTTTCACCTCAATAAAACAGGTGAAGATGATAATAGAGAATAATACACAACTTTGGCTATCCTTAAACTAGTCTTAGATTCCATTAGTTCATCACAGCATCTTAATCACCTCCTCCACTGTCATCCCATCAGCACAATAATCCACTAGCAGTCATGATTTAGAAATTCAAATATGACATTTCTAGTCATGTTCTGGAAACTAGGACAAAAGGGCGTCATCACATTTGACAACGTCAACACAACAGCCTCCATAACATCACAATTCAACCTCATCAGATGTACAGGTATCTCTGCCCCCCTTCCCTCACTGGGGCTCTCTCTCCCTTGGCCCATCACCATGACGATGGGAGCCAGTTCCGTGGCTACAATCACTAGGCAACCAGCAGCATCAGCATCAGCATCAGCAGTGGCAGCAGCGGGAACAGCAGTGTCCTGCCTGAGCAGCAGTGGAGCAGCAGAGAGCACCTGAGCCAACATCCTTTCTTTAGCTGCATGCTAGTTTGCTCTGTGCATATGTTCGTGCATTTATCGTGTGCTGGATCTGAAGCCCCGTGCATTACACTCAACACTGGAGCTGCCTAATTTAGACCTGCATGAGTGAATCTAACGTTGGACTAACATGTGTACAGTATGTGAAAGAAAGAGCAGATGGTGACAGCTGTGTGAAACAGTTTACAGTATGGCCAGTATTATACTTACAGCATCTCTACTGGCACAAATGTGGAAAATATGTTTCTCAATCACTCTTGTTCTATTACAAGACTAAAAAAAATTAAGCATCAATGCGACAATATAAAATATAAAATAACATAAGTCACAATGTGGATCCCTGAATTCCAACAGAAAATCATCAGAATCACTTGTTAGGTCTGACCGAACCCAACGATCTAACTGCTACCAACAATCAACAGATCAGCTTCCCCTAAAGAGATGCTAGCCAGGAGTGGAAATCATTTTCTTTAGTAGAAGAGAATGTGAAAGATACTAACATAAGTAAAGTGCAGGTGCAGTGTAGGGAGTGTTTTTGTTGCAGCGTTTGCAGGTGAAACTGATTTGTACATCTTGATAATTGGTTCTGTTTTAAGTAAGTGTTGCAGTGCAGCAGGATTATTTTAACCACTTCTAGGAACTAAACATATCTCCAATCTCCATATCCTGCGAAAGAGTTTTTAAGAAAATACTATTTAAAAAAAACTAAAAAGGACTAACTGGAGTGAGCTAATTACATTTTGTGTTCAGAAACACCTGGCAGAAACAAGGTAAGTGTAATGGAATAAAAAGCACCAGAATGCTGAGGCTTCGTAGAGCTGCTGTAAAGCCTCCACTATCTCCACTATAACAGGTAATGTACTATTCTTTTATTATTTTAATCAGTAACACAAACTAGTGTGTTTCACATTTTTCTATAAACCAACACAACGGCAAGAACGTAAATAACATGAACAAAGGACGAAACGGTTTTGGTAAATCTTAGAAATTAGGCAGAATATGTAACAGATCAGTCAGAGAGTCAGTCACAGAAATATCCCAATATTGAAAACACATAATGGTCTGTTTGCTAAATTATACAAAATAAGGCCATTAGTAATGACTGCAAAGCCCTGCTGAAAAGAAAAAGTATTAATAGAACTCATCTTAGGAGCAAGAGGCTTTGAAATATGTTGCATTGAAGAGTGCAATTAAATATTCCCTTTGATTAGACACAGCCCTTTTCTGTATGATGCCTCAATGCCCTGCAAGTCAGAGAGACTAACTATGTATGTGCTGTAACATAAGAGGAAAACTGAACGATGAATTAGAGCGTGCAACATGACGAGGTATGAGTCAGAAAATAACACAAGTTAACCTCGGACAGGTGTGTAATACCTGCAATAAACCAGTTAACCAGATGGTTACCAAGCCTTTGTCTCTGTGCATGTAACAAGCACGACAGACTGGCACTGAAATAATGGACGAGGGAGACTAATAATACCTGAAATATTAGTGTGTGTGTGTGTGTGTCATGAAAGCTTCATGCTATCACCGCCTGGGGCTACATGTCAGGGCAGGAGGGTGTATGACACTGCATCATGCATCATGTCAACCACACACACCTCTTTCCCTCCAGTCATGGTTGCTTCGTTGGCTCATCACACATCTTGAAGGACGAGGGTTCATGAAAACGATTGTGCTTATCACAGAAAGGATCTTGTTGCTTTACAGTGTCAGTGCTGATGCACATCATGCATCATGCAGCAACGCATGGCATGATCATGACAACACATGAAGCCCTGTGAAAATATACATGTGGCAGCTTCTTTGTGGGACATTTTGGATACAGACTGATCATTTGAGCAGTCGTTATTCTGTGTATATAATAATATGACTATTGGTAGAAGGATTCAGAGAGTGAATGAGAAATGCTGCAGCAGGTATGTGTCCTTACGTTGTAAAGTGGAGTAGTTATCCATCTGTCAGGCTGTTGGTGGCGGATCCGTATCAGAATAAATCACTGTGGTGTCCGCTGTAATCACCGCAGCACCGGACGGGACCAGTCTACCGGGACGAACCGAGCCGGGCTAAAACCAGAGCAGGTACCCGCGCTACCAGCTCCCCGCGGGGCCGCACAACGGATGACCTGAGCGCATCAACCCGAGCAGCGTGTCTCATTTCAGGATCATTCGAGGAGCGCTGAAATCCAAGTGGGTTACACACTCTCTCACACCACCGTGAGTCAGGTCTCCTCCGTGGGTTTCCTCACAAGATCTCTCGCTCCGCCTCCATTAAAAAGGATGAAAGAAAAACACAGGATGCAACACCGGGATGGAGAAATGTCATGAGAAGGAAACGGCTCTGCGACCGACGGAGATGGAGATGTGCCCTTCTCTTCTTCTCCGTTACCGAAAAGCCCGCTGCAGGGAGAGCACATTCAGCAGGAGCATCTCCTCCCATCTAACCCCCGTAGAGAGACAGCGAGAGAGGGGCGGGTAGGGAGCGGGGGGGTGTGTGAGACATGGATGGAGAAGGAACGAGGACGCCAGAGTAGGTGCGTTTGCGCGTGCGCGTACGTTTGTTCTAAGCCAAAGTGTGCGCGGAAGTTTGAGTGTGAGAGGAAAAAAATCATCAGTCATCTTTTTATCTCATTGTGCCACTACACACACACACACACACACACACACACTCTCTCTCTCTCTCTCTCTCTCTCTCTCTCTCTCTCTCTCCCCTAATGGAGCTTGTCAGTGAGACTGTTGCCAGGCTGCTTCTGTATTTTCCTGTAAGACATTTCCTTTCTTCTGTGAACAGAAATAGCAAAGGAAAAAATTGGGTCAAAAAGGAGTCATGTAAAAAGAGGTTTTGTATGCTTATGGGTGCTGGATGTTTATTTTTAAGATTTTATTTCGCATTATGTGACCTGTTGTATGCAAAAGTTTAACTAATTGCATATTTCTTTATGTAAGAAGTAAATGCAACCACTGCAGCATAATAAACAAAATATGATGGCATGTAACCACAGTTAATAAAAAGGTGAAGACATTCTAAACCATGTTATTGCTGCACCCTCACTACCCCACACAGGGTTGCAGCAGGTTGGAGTGTTTAGAGTGAACTCATGCAGGTATGGTGATGGTGGCTTCACTGAAATCTTTCAGAGAGCAACATGTCACACACTGGCTGAGCTGGGCAGCTTCCAAATACACATATGGACTGAAATGTTCCTGCAAAAGCGCACTGAGCAAAAATCTGCTCAAATAAAGGTGAAAACCAAATTACAATTAAATGTAATAATCGATTTGGAATTGCAGGTGTAGTAAATTTCAGAAGTTTCTGAAGATAGAACAAAATATCAGTGAGGATGTTTGGCTAAAATCTGCACAGTCAAGCACATATGCCGAGTGATATCGTCACAACATAAGAAGCACAATTACATTACAATTGTGTCACGAACAGGACGTACAGATTTCTAACTCTTTGTGACCTCCTCCGGACGAGGAAGTCTGAGGCGTCGTGGCTTCGATCAGCCTCTGACATGCGACAACTAAACAGAACTGAGGACGCTCAGCTCTGCCTCCTCGCTACTTTACTCAGCTCTAACAAATCAGAGTATCCTTATGCCATCTGTGCCAGTTGGCAGTGCCAGGACAAAGCTCCAGCTAATCCCAGATGGCAGCACTGGGATTCTCCAAGATTGACTGAGTTTAACAACAGTCTGTGAGAAAACAGGATGCGGGCCAGCCAGTCACTCAGTTAGTCATTAAGTCATCTCTCCGTCTCCTGATCTTCTCAGTTTTCTGCGTGACCTTGAGGTGTGTCTGGTCAAAAACCCCTCAGAAGATGGTAAACATCAGCCTCAACAGTGGAGCTTTCAGCTTTCACTTCCAAACCTCTTTGGAAGAGTGACTCTGAAAAAGTTCAAGGTTTAACAGCTGCGACTGGGTTTGTTGCCTGGCAACAACAGTAAAAGTTAGAGGGCCTTGAGCTTTATAGAAACAGCGTATAGAAGTTTTGTTTTAAAAACAAAATATTCAACAATAAAGTGGTCAACTTGTAGAAAACAGATGACAGCACAAATGGAAAAGTATTGAAATGTTTTAGTCAAAAGAAAATTAAAAATGATGTGCAAATAAATGGAAACTAAAAAATGTGGCACGTGTTACATTGTGTGAAATGTTGAAGAATCACTGAACAGTTGCTATGAAATGAAAATAAACTATTATATCTCCACCATTAATATTAATTATGGTAACAGCTGTTTTTTAGTCAACCTGCTGGTGGCTCTAGTAATTTAAAACCAATCTGTAGAGAAGTGATTATGCCCCAGAAAAGCTGCTTGTCTTAAGACATTGCATGATGTAAAAGACTCTCTGACAGGTGAGGTCAGCCTCTAGCAGGTACTGGTGTTCTTTCATTAGTTTCCTATGAGCCTGCATTAAATCCTGCCCAGTTACTCGTCAACATCCAGTTAACATGTTGTCAGTCGGACATAATGCATAATAATGCACTGATACTTACGCAAGTATCATTGCATTATTATGCATTATGTCCGACTGTGTCTGTCTGTGAGTTCTAAGCAGATGTATAAGGATTTAACAGGGTGGGACAAACAAATGACCCAAAACCAAGTCAAATGACAAGACAAGAATCTAAAATGGACATGGACATTCATTGCTAAATGAATATAATTGTTATAATTTGATACACAAAATCAAAGTCTCATTATGAGACTAAATTTCATGCGATGCATAAAGATTTTTAATAAAAGTGCAGACTTGTAGCTAACCTTGAGGAGCAAAAGCTAATTCATCTGCTTTTCTTTTGTTTCTGTGTCAATAAATAAATACCTGTGAAGTTGAACTAGATTAACAAGTGACAAAAATGAGGAGAATTAAGGCAAACATAGACATGTCTGGAGACATGTGGCTGCACATGTTGTCGTTCCTGTTAGTAGGGCACTGCAGTAGTGAAGACAAGAGATGCAAAGGAGGAGCTTTAAATGAAATGAACAAGAAACAGAACATTTTACACTGCAACACTTTGACTTTTGTGTTTTGCCCACAGGTCCTTTTTCAGGCAGCTTGGATTCAGACAATTTTGCCCACAGGTCCTATTTTGAGCAGCTCTGGTTTACAGTGCCAAGCATACACATGCTATAAAACACAGGTCACGTTGCTGTACATTCAGAGAGCTCAGCTATTTCAGGCACGAAATTGCATCTCCTTCTCCCCCCCTCATACCGACTGTATTCTGAGAGGGTGGCTGGAAATTACAATGATGCTCATAATATCAGCATGGCAGGATTCCCAGCTCTGCAGATTCAGTGATAAGAATAGGCACAGGCCTGCCAGTAAAAACTGAAGTGTCCAAACTTTAACCAGCTCTGCGTAAACCGTGTACAGCACTCTACATCTGTGTGTGCCCATGTTTATGTGGGAGGACTAACTAAAGAACTAAATAAGTAAAGATGGAACTGATGGAGATATATACATCCATCGGGCACAACATTATAAGCACCAGGTGCTTTTAATTTTGTGGTGGACAGGGAAAAATGTGGGCTGCAGCTACACAGCCCCATAAGCTCTGTGTGCTCTGAGACGCAGTGCATTTCCCATGCTGACCCACCACGACATTAAATTCCATGTTGTTGCTGATCATTGCAGCTGTAATCATGTCAGGGTTATGGCTGATAATGGCATATAGTCATTGACGGCCACGGACATGTGCTTGTCTCTGTGTCTCAGGGGAGACAAAGGGGGGTTGTTGAGAGAATAGTGTCATTAGAGCTGCACACTGAAGTAGGAGTGCACACTCCATTGCATACCAGAGAGACAATGTGGGAATGAGACGGAGCCCTGCAGGTAACCAGATGTCATGTAGTGAAGTGACAGCCTGGTGCTTAGTTGCTAGTAGTTAGTTGCTTCCCATTAGGATGTTCATCAAGTTAATGTTGCCATGCAACAAATACAATTTGACTCAGTGAAGGGAACAAACACTTTTTCAAGGAGTGGTAAAATGAGCAAAATCAAAATGATGCTATCATAGGATCATGAGGTGTGAATCTTGGAAACGTAGCACCTGTAATCAAAGCCGCCGAGATCAAGTAATTTACAGCACTAGGTCCCAGCAGAGTCACCCAAAGCCAACTAGTACTAGAAAATTCAATTAAGAAGGCCACAGAGTATGAATACACATTACTGAGTCACCATCAACAGCTGAACTTCATGTTGTGAACTGCTTGGGTTAAATACGTCACTTTCTGGGCATTTCTCACCGTTGACTGCTTCATTAGTAAGTTTTGGGCATTCTCTTTTTTCTAATTTCATAATGAGTACCAGATGCACTGGGTGGAGCGTAGCAGAGTGCAGCAGAGCAGGGAGAGGACGGACTGGGCACAGCAAATTGGACTCATTTTCCAGGCCCATGCTGGGACATAACTTTCCCAGTACCAGCGCTGGCACTGAGTATTTGGAGAACTATAATAACACTAAAAACCTCTACAATTGTGTCAAAACAATGAAACTAACACTAGCACAGATTTCATATTTCTGGAAACAAAAACTGTACAAATAGTGATTATTTTGAGAAAATAATTTTTAATTTTGAGCAATTATTTCCTTGTAGGGGGAATGTCTAAAGGTTCGACTGTAGCACTGTCTATCGAGCAGCAGCTTTACTATAATGTGTAGACATCCCTATCTTTGAAGCCTTTGCTTATGGGATTAACAGTAAACTGTGATGTGTGTATAATAAGTCCATGAAGAATACAACAAATTGATAAGTGCAAAAAAGAGATGACATGAACAGAGCCGAACAGTAGGCAGCCTTGTCCCACAGTCTTCTTCCTGCCAATATAAAAATGTCCATGGTTGCCACGGAAACACAGTTTCATAAATCTCTCTTTCTGGGGACAGAAGTTGCAGTTTATGAAGCTTATAAAGTCTTGTGCACAGCGCCCATCACTGTATGTATTGTATTGTAATGTATTGTAATCTGTTAGGTATTAGGTGTGGGAAGACACCAAGTTTTTGTCTGCTCCCACTGAGATGATTCATTGGCTGGCCGGCTGGGTTGCTGACCAACAGGCCGAACGACTGAGTGAGAATGGAGAGACAGGTGAGGAAAGACGGGAAATACGAGGGATTACATGGTAGGTGGGAGTTTGTACTTGGACGACGCGAAAAGATGAATCAGAGCATGACGGGGTTTGTACAGAGAAGGACGTAAAAGCAGTTCCAGCATTGGAAGAACCAGTTGATCACTGACTGTGGCTGTGAAGACGCTGGTTCACAGGACTGATGATACATTAATATAGCCTTCCAGGTGTAGCAGCCAAAATTAGTCCATGAGTCAGGTCGGGGTTTCTCAGAACCTCAGTTTTCATTCTAAGCATCCATTACAACAAATAAAATAGCATAAATGCATGCATGTAATTCACGCGCCTCTTTAATGTCTCACTCTCTCTGACTCAGAGTATCGCCACTCTCCATACTGCACTGCACCTTATATGGCATTTTGTGAATGGATGTTGCTAGGTAACTGGTGTGCAGTAAAGCATGACAACTTGGTTCTTGTGTTAAGGATGATTAAGGATAAAGACAACTGTTTTTTAAGCACGGGGGCTGCTGATACAACTAGAGGGATTTGCAGTTTAGAGAGTCTGAATTAAGAGAAAAGACGCATCGTTTGCCACAAAACAGAGAATGGCAGCGTTTCTCATCTCACTGTGTGACATGTCATAGGCCATTTCATCTTCGGATAATGACAGACATAACCATATGTTTATATAAAATGATTCTCTCCAGCTTTGACAGGCAAATACAGCATTTATCTCTCGTCACACTGTTTAACGTCATTCTTGTGTATTTGGTAAAAGTCGTTATGTTTAGTGGTGTTTGAGTAAAAAAAAATATAAAAAGATGTTGTTTCACACTTTTCATACTCAAACTATCTCCATGAAACAGTAGTAGCCCACTTTTCCGGGCTGAATGCTTTTTCTTGGCTGGGTCTGTATTAAGTGGAGGAACGCAAAGTGCCGTACAAATGATGAAGAATGGTTCCATAACAGTGTAGTTTACGGCATATCCCTGTCCTGCTCACTGCTGCTCACCTGGTTGCAAGTACAGGGAAGGCGGCTGTATCTGCTGTGCCCCTAACGGATTTAAACATTTATAGCCTTGTTCCTGTCATTCCTGGTTTTAACCTCCTTTCACAGCTGTGACAAAGAAAAGCATGTCACACCTGGTTAGCTGTGAAATGCAATGAGCTGTCCACAGTATTGACATGCACCTGAGAAATTATGGCTAATGACTGACAGGGTCAAAGGTCAAAAAGCTCTGTCTCTGTCACAGTTCTCCATCATTCATCACATTCGATCTTCATCACATATGTCTCAGGTTTATTTTCCTCCCTTTTCCATCGTGCATTTATACGATTATATTTTGCCACTTTCTTCCATTAGTGTGTGTATGTAATAGAGATATAGTGCCCAAAGACCTGGCTATGCAGCGAGTTTTCAATCTGATCATTATCCTGTGCTACTAATACTTTGGGAGAGGAAAGGAGAGCGGAGTGAGTTTTCCCTGTCCTCTTTCCAGGACACTCCACTTCCGTCATTTTCTTCTTTCTGCCAATCCCTCCGTTCTCTACGACTCTATCCTGTGGATGTTTAATATCTACGTCACCGTTAGCTCACTCTGGATGGATGGGTGCGCGGTTGAGTTTCTAGATTTTTCTTTCTCCTGCTCACACTTTATCTCACACGTTCTGCCTCTCACCTCCATGCCTCCTCTCCCTCTCACTTGCGTCAGCACTTCTGCCTGTTGATGAATATATGAATGAGATTAAAACAGACACACACACACTATCTTCTGCTCCGGTGCAAAGCCTACACTGCACAAGGACAAACATTTCATCATTGGTGCTGTGAATAACTACAGACTACCTTTCCCACTTGTGTTGAAACCTTGGTGTCAGTTAGATCTTTTAAAATTGACTGTGGTGAAACAAAGCGTCCGTTTTGAGTTCACTTGAAATTAGTGGATACAAACAGAGTCAACACCACTGCATAATAAGTCCAGTCAGGAAACACCTGAAGTGACGGTACGTCCCTTCTTCAAATCAAGGCATCTTCTACAGCAAGTGAATAATGCAGCTCACAAGCAGTTGAGACCTAAAGCAAGAAACTACCCTCCCCGTTAACAATACAGTGCACAAACTCTCTCACACACACACACACAGAGGGAAAAGTTCGTTTTTTGGATA
Source organism: Microctenopoma stevenorrisi (assembly GCA_032270685.1). NCBI lineage: Eukaryota > Metazoa > Chordata > Actinopteri > Anabantiformes > Anabantidae > Microctenopoma > Microctenopoma stevenorrisi. Next base: position 17,854,640 of record JAUMTR010000019.1, on the reverse strand, counting down.
TAATCAGCCCCTAAACTCCAGGATACAGAGGGATAGATGGAGGATTTGAGGTAAAGCTGGAGGGAATGGATAGAAAGAACAGATGAAAGCTCCAGGACAAGCTCCAGGAAACCAATCTACGAGAAGAAATTAAAAAAAGAGAAAACACAGATGTAGAGAGAAAGAGATGCTGTGAGGCGGAGATGGATGAAGTGGCACTTTTTTTCCCTCCTTCCCTCTGTTTTCTTTTCTTTTCTCTCTGTTGCTATGGCAACCTTTCCTGCCATCGCTGGAGAAGAAAAGATACCTGTGGGGAGGAAGACAAGACAGCAGAGGAACAAGTGGAGAGATGAAGATGGATAGAAAAGAGATGGACGAAAACACTTCTCACATTTTCGATGGGGTTGATATGTGCACAGTGATGCAATGGTTGCCCATTATGTACACGTTGGGAAATACGCCTATTTGCTTTTCTGCTGGGAGTTAGCTGAGGAAATGTATACCACTCTTGACAAGTTGAAAAGTGTCAGTCCAGCAATAAAGTTGCTTTTTATACAGAGCTGCAAGTGTTGCTGGAGCTTTGACCTTTTAATGTGCTAAAATCCAAATACAGTTTTTTTCTTATTAATGCTAGTAATAGTAATAAATAAAAACAAAATTCTCACACTGGAGCAACCCAAAACAAAACATTTTTAGCATTTTTGAGTCCAGATTAAATATCAAGACAGATTCTGAATAATTGTGGATCATTTACATTGTCTAATCAATGAAACTGTTTCAGCAATCCTCAGTTTGATGTGGAACGGCAGACTAACACTAGCTTAGTGGAAAATGAGACGTCACGTTCCGTAAGCGATCAACAAGCTTGTAGCCTGTGTCTCCCAGCAGACTACACTCAGACTACATAAAATGTGGGCAGTATACTTACTATAGCTGTACTGTTAGTGTTCTTTAGTTTAGATTATTAGCAGGAACAAAAACATTAATCTTACACTAAAAAAATGTAGAAAGAAATATACTGTGTGTGTAGATACAAACATTTTAAAATCGTTCATCCATTCAGTGTCTGACAGAACTGAGGAGGTGGGATTTATCAGTGGTTGCACAAGGATGGGAGCAAAGACGTTGCAAAGCTCTGCTGGAAATACCTGCATCAATAAATGCTGAGTTCAAGAGGAGCATGGAGCAGCGTCATAATCTTGAATCAGAAGGCCTAACAACAGGTTTCCAAATGTACTAAACATAAAGCTGTGTGCCCCTGGAAAGCAGTACTTAAACTAAGTGGATACCCTCATAAAATAAATGGAGTTAACTGAATGGAAACATCTCCCCAACTGGAGTAATTAAACAGGGTTGCTTCTTCTTCAGTGGTGTATATAAAAGCCCCTAAGTTTTATTTTGGGCAACATTCGAAATACGTGAGCCAAGAAACGAAGTAATTTGACTTGAAAAGGTGAACTTTCCAAATGATGGTTGCCAGTAACTGGCTGAAGAGGGAATTCCCCCGAATGACCCGGTTCAGCCAATAAACTCTATCTATCTATCTATCTATCTATCTATCTATCTATCTATCTATCTATCTATCTGTCTGTCTATCTATCTATCTAT